>VZTI01004088.1:5221956-5334027 GCA_013397865.1 Struthidea cinerea
AAGAAAGAAAGAAAGAAAGAAAGAAAGAAAGAAAGAAAGAAAGAAAGAAAGAAAGAAAGAAAGAGGAGAGGAGGCTTTTTTTTATGTGTTTGCCTTCACGGCTTTGGAGTGCTCACTAATTCCATCTGTCCACAACAGAGCCATCGGAACAGCGAGAAAAAGCATTTCCATATGTGCAAATTAGCATCCAGCCTCTCTTAATCTGTGCAGTGCTCCTCTGAAGTAGATGGCGCGGATGGCTGCCAAACCCACTAATGGCATTCAAATAAAGGACTTTATTGGCTTTAGCTGCCACTTTTCTTTTTCTTTTCTTTTTTTTTTTTTTAAGATAGAGAATGCGTTTCCCCTCTTATTTTATTTTTGTTCTGATATTGTCACTTTGTACTTCAACCATGAAATAAAAAGAAGACTCTGCAGAGCTCTCTAATGGGATCCATTTTCTCCTAAAGATGCATTCTTTTACTTTCTAATGAAATCTCACCATTATTTATTACACTATAATCAACACCTAAAGTATATTATTCCCACTCTCAGCCGGCTTGTCTTTCCCAAAGAAGTTCTTCCTCTTTTCTCTGCTTTTCACCAGCAGAGACAGGGCTGAGATGAGAGACATTTTGCTTGGGATTCTGCCTGCACTGTGAGTTCATATGAAAAGGAATCTGTTTGTTTTCTTGTTTGCTTGCTCCTCAGATTGTTTTTCAAGGTCTGGCACACACACAGCTGCAGCCGCGGACAAGGAGAGGTTCCAGCCATATCCTACTCAGGGTCACTGTCCCGACGGGTGCCTCTGCACACAGCAAGGGCTACCATTTGGAGCACGTTTTGAATTTTGAACCGCTTGATTAAGTTAATGGAAAACAAAGGAAATTATTTAATCCTAGGAAAAATGTAGCCCTTATAGCAAAAGTATCCCTCCGATTACACTAAATCAGTCATTACTTTCACCCATTAATATTTGTCCTACTTCTGGTAAGGGTTAGGTAACCACACCTGAGACCTTGTGATCTCAGATCTTGCTGAAAATACTATGGTTGCTAATCCTGACTTGACTAGTGGTGCCAGCAATAAAACCACAGTCTCTAGTGTGTAGCAGACTCCATATGTTAGCCCCCTAGTCTGCTAAGTCACCACGCCAGCCTAAATTTGAAACATTTCTAAAGTGTTATACAATGTTGTAATAATGTTTTTACAAAACAAAGACTGAGTTACTGGAAGCCATATTCATCCAATCAGCATCTTATTGAAGGAGGAATCTTGATGGTAGCAGTGGTGACACAAGTTATTAAAAAAAAATTAAAAATAAAAAATAAAAATTGCACTGAAGTTTGAGAAGGGAGCATTGACCTGTTGGGGAGTGGAAGCTGGAAAACTGCTCAGAAAAGAAAGTCTCTGTTGAATGTTATCTCACTTTCCTGATGAAGAGTGCACCCAAAAAGCCTCAAGCTGAGAACACAGTCAACTTAATTAAAAAGTTCCTAATTGCTAAAATGCTGCTTATAAAAACAGGAATGGACACTGCTAATTGCATACTGAGAAGTGCCTGCCCAAACAGAAAACCTTCACATAAGCAGAACTCTCTCAAAACACTATTGCTGCTGCATGTTGCAGTGTTTCCCGTACGGGGGGAGAAACAAACCAAAACCCACAAACCAAATATTACACATTGACTGTGCACCTGAAACTCAGGTCTACATCATGAATGATAATCACAGGGCATGAATCTAACCTGTTACAAGGTTTCTGTTCGATTCCAATCTTGCAAATATTTAAGCATGTATTCAAAATTGGTACCATTCATTCTCTTTAATGATGTTAGTTAGGTACTTACATGTGAAGATGATGGAAAAAAAACAACTCGTATTATATAACTCTATATACATTACATTATTTTTTAATGTATCTAAATCTTTGGAGCACAAAAATCTTACAGTCCCAATGCCAGCCATGAGATGAAAAGATCACCACATTAAGTACCAAGAAGCTAAATAGAGAACGTATATTATTTAAAAAGCTTTATAGAAATTTTATATACAATATCAACACTCTATGAATAAAAGACAAGAAATGTTAATCATGTTTAATACACTTTGGCTGTTTTTCTCACTGTTTACTCCAACAATAAGTATTATGTTCTACAGTCACAGTGTTCATTTACAGAAATTAGTGTTCTAGAGGCTTTCTCAGGTACTTCTAGAACACATTTATTTATATTTATTTTCCAGAAATATTCCCACCAGAAATTTGATTTTTATAAGCGACTTGCACAAGAATATTCATTATTTTAAAGAGACCATGGCGCCATTTTTTTGGTCATTATGCAGTGGTTGACTAGAACTTAGTTCTTGATTTAAAGCAATCACAGTCTTAGTTGTCAAGACAAAGAGCTAACGAGCATTGTGCAAGCTGTGCTCCAGTAATCAGGACAAAGAAACAATTCCTTGTGATTTCAGTAGTGATTTCACTACTGAGCAATTGAGCACACAATGATAATACTAAGGATCACTTGAAGTAAATGATGCTTAATTGCAGGGGAAAAATTATCAAATTATCTTACTTGCTATGAATCACTCATTAATCTTTATTTGCATTTCTTAAGGAAAAGAACCTTAACTACCTGATCTGCATGTGCAAATAATAATTATTATTAAATAGTGAAAGTAGTGCAATTATTAAATAATGCAACAATATCAATCATTACACCTATTAATAATAAATTATAATAAGTCTCTTAGAACGGTGCATGGTCCCAAGATGCAGTATGCAAACAGAGATTTGAAATATCTGCTTAGACTTGGAGTTGGGGTTCATACCATATCAGTCACTGAGCCACAGTTCAAAATAAAAATTCTTTGGCATTTTGGACTTTAACTCCTCCTTTGCACTTGTTCCTCCCCTGGTTCATAACTAGCTCTGAAGTCAAAAATGAGAGACTGTCCAGAAATCATGGAGATTCAAACTCACTCTCCTATTTTAATCAGTTTAATAATGGGTAATTTAGCTGCTATGACCCCAAGCTTATGTTTACACCTAAGGAAAAGAAGGCTGGGACAGCAAGCAACAGAAAGTCAGTGACAGAACTGTACTGAGTCTCAGAATCTCTTACTTCTTTCCCTGCTCTTTTTGCTGATATAAGTTTAGCTGACAACATAAACCAGTAAGAAATTTTATCTTCAGAATAGTTACAAGTATTTTGTTTCCAGGAAGTAAAGAGCATTCTCATGGCAACAAGATACGAATTCTGACATATTTAATCATATATCCTTTATATGTTATCTTTCTGAAGGATCACAAGATGACATAAAAATTTGGTGTAGTTAGATAATGGCATTAGCATGTTGTCTGAGTATGTTCTAAAGGCAAGGTCTACACAGATTTTGAGACTGTAAAAGTACTTTAAAACAATTAGGAAATGTACTTGATTGAAACTGTTTCAAAATGTTTTGAAAATTCAGTCTGATTTTCAGCAAAATCAGTTGCCTTACTTATCACTTAAATTTGATGGTTAAGCAGTTTTGTTTGATGGTCTTGTAAGGATTGTGACCATTCAGGCCAAGCGGCAATGAAGGGGAGGATTAGTAAGTAGCAGTGTATAACTTCTCATTTTATACGTTTAAGCATACTTTCTCATGGTCCCTTTTCTGCTTTACCAAAACATCCTCTTTTCTGACATAACACCCACAAAGTCTGAAGCAGAGACATTTTCTGCAGAACACAAGTCAGATGGAAAAAAACAATTTCAGAACTTCACCTGTGCATGCGTGGAAACACAAGTGGCTTTTCCTGTTTGAAATTAAACTTATTTGTCATAACTTTGGCTTTTCTCCCATGTGAAACTGATAAAAATTTTGTTAGTGCTGGTGTCTCTGCAGCATGTACATCCAACTGCACACACATTGACACACACAGCCAGTCATGCACAGATGAACAATGGCAACAAGAAAAGAAAAAGGGAAAAAAAAATTAAAAAATGCAGCTCTGATTTTATATCCAACTCTCAGACTCCAGTGGAGCTGGGCTAATTTACACCAGCTGAGAATGCTCTTGTATTTATTTTAGAAAAGATGCAATTTTGTCCTAACAAGCAGTTTGCAAGGCCTACTTGATTGATTTAGTTGACTCTGGCTTTATTACAGCTTAATGCGTTCACATCACTATTGTTAAAGTTGTTTCAGCACTTCTATTATTACTGCCTAGTTTTTGGCATTTGAAAGTTTATAATAATAATAACAACAGTATTTTGTACTTTTATAGTGTCTTCTGAGGAACTTGAAGAGCTTTGCAAACAATAATTACTCCTTACAACCCCTTGGTATAGCAGACCATATTGTAGCACATTTTACTGGCAGTTCAGATTCTGATCTCAGCTCACATCAGTGCACATGCAAACTATCTACACTACAAATGTGGTTTGGATTCCTTATAAAATAAAAACAAAAGCAGGAATGCCCTATTCAAGAGCTGCTGCTACCCCAGAACAAAACTTTACAGTCCTGATTCCCTCTCCCCCGCACTAATTTTTAAAACATTGGGTTTGCTCCAGAACCCGTGCTCCTCTCTGCTCACTGTAGCAGCACAGGCTTGAGGAAACTGCCTTAAGCGGGTGATGAGACAATCCCTTTTACGAAGAAAATTTCACCTGGCTCTACAGAATCATCTCTTCTTATTTCTACTGGAGTCTGTACTGTAAGGAAAAAAAAAGATGCTGTTGAGCAATCTGGAGCAAGATGCCTGTTATTTTTAGCAGAAATAAGAGAGATTCTGAAGCTACTCTCTTTTACACTGGTGAACAAGCTAGTCCTATATTTAGTGTTTGGGACTAAGGAATAGACAGCTAAGCATGCTCCACTTTGAAACTCAATAAAGGAAATTAGATGCCCTCTAGTAATGCTTGAACTGGTAAAAATATTTGCATTCCATTTCTTTGAAGACATTTTAAAAAATGAAACAAAGGGAAAAAAAGGCTTTTAAAAAAGTGCATGCAAAAAGTGCTTAGCGCTGATTTTTTTCATTCACTAATGTAAACCACAACAACAAAATAACAAATACAAAAAAGAATTGAAGCTCAGTAAAAGCTTTGAATTTAGCTACCCTGAATGAGAAATGTGAATAAATTAATTTCTTTGAGTTAAGCTGTGAAAACAAACTAGTTAAAAATTATTTTAATTTCAGATCAACCTGAAATTTTTATTTTAAAATACCGACACATATGATTTAATTTTGAAAGCTTTTTTTCTTTTTTTTAAATTTATTTAAATTCAACTAATGCCAAGTAACAGTTTTTGGAACAAGAAATGAAAATTTCAAAGAAGAATACTCTTCATTTTGTGAATAGTTCAGGTCTACTGAAAAGTGCATTCTTCTGTCAAAAGAAGAATTAATCAAAAAGAATCCTTCTGTTCTGACTAGAGTGTGATCTTATCACTTTCATCATTATAAGAAACATACACAATTCAAGATGAACTTTCTACTGTTTCACCCCTTATAATAAAAGTATTTACAGAAAGGAAAAAGATTCATTAGATAATTTGTCAGAGCACAGATTTGCCCTACATGGCCTTGACCAAGCTGTGATAATCACTGTGGACTCCTCTGCTATTAAAATTGGTACTAGACAAGAACTTCAAGTGCATCAACACTTTTCAATGGCAGGCAAAGAAAAAAAAATGCAAATACTCTCCTGCCCTTTTTTTCAGCAATTTGACAGCAGACAATAATTCAATTAACTGTCCTACCATCCCCTCTGCCACTGGAAAGAAAACATCTTTGTCAGGCTGGTAAAAAACGGTTTCATGGAGTAAAAGCCACAGCTTTAACACAAGGGAAAGCTTCAGTGCTGAAACCAATGGATATCCTGTCCTTGATTTCAAGACCTCCCGAATCAGCCATCTTAGAACACAGACCAAAATGTTGGCTTTCAAGAAAGCAAGCAGAAATTTTTCATTTCAAACAAAAAGACAGGAGGTTTGGCTTTTGGCTTCATCTTAGAGAGAAACACAAGGATGGTTCTATGGTTCTACAGAATTTTGAAGATACCTCAAAGCAATCAATATTTGAAAAAGCAATCAATATCATGATCTAGGTATTGGATATTGCAAAAACTTTTTCAGATCTAGGAAACTGAAATGGACAGCTGATTACAAACAGTGGGGAACATTTGCCTAAAACCTGAGGACATAGAGCCCTATGAGAAGTGTTGATTACCTGTAATTATAATTTCCTGCAATTTACTTAAAATTACCTCCTCTGGATATGGCCCACAGAAAAACACCTGAAATTGATATTAAAGAAAGTCTTTGGTAATCAACTGCTTTTTGAAGTATGTTAAAAAAACCAAAACCAAACCAAAACAAAAAGACAAATGAAAAATCCAAAAACAAACAAAGAAAAAATGCAGAGTAGATCTTTTGGATCGATCTATTTTATACACCAAGTTCTGATTTAAGTGTTAATATTAGCATAGTCTGGAAGAAAAACAACATCATTGAGGCTTCAAAACGTTTGTGTTTACACACTCAAAGAGAGTTGCAACTCATTCAATTCAGAAGAAACACAGAGCAATCTTAACTCTCTCACCTCTGACTGGAGTATAAAACTCAAATCAATTGCTCATAAACATTTGTGATAAGATTAATTTAATTTTTTTTTCTTAAACAAAGAGGATAAATTAAAAGAATCAGCTTATTCCTTCCTACTCTGTAGTGACAAGATTAAAAATTAAATTTATACATATTTCATTTCTACATAATAAAGCCTTTTGCAAAAAGAAAAAAATACCACAGTTCATCTAATTAAATCAAAGAAAATTGCCTGCAGCGATGCTACCGTATTACAATTAGATGTCTGCCAAAACCAGCCGTTTGAATTCTTAAACACCACTCCAGTCTTAAATACAAAACATGGTTTTCATCATTTTTTGTGATAGCACCGAAATGAGGGGTTTTTTCATCACTATTACGTCACCGTGGAATGCCTTGCCAGACTCATTACATATTTTCTTCTGCCTCACAGAAATGTTGTATGAAATAAATGCGGAATACTTTTGCTTTCTTGTCTGTAAGTCTACACATGAATTTGGGTAATAATGTTATGAAAATGAAATAACATATTTTAAAAATATTCTGCATTAAAAATTCAAGTTTTGTGTAATTAGTGTAATTTATGTAATGCTTAAATAGTCTTTGTAACTAGATATGAAAAGAATAAAAAGTCAAAACACAACCCCTACAAGTAATTGAAGATGATTATTTACAAAAACTGAGGCTATCCACATTTACTATTCTTGCACAGCCTGATTAGTAACTCTAATTTAGATATATTTCAATACATCCAGATCCCAAAGGCCCACACCAAATGCTCAGCTCACACCCAAACTTCCTCTGTGACCTTGCACAAGTCCCGATTTTTCCCGTGTCTGTAAAATGGGAGAATAATACTTCCTACCTGACAGGGGTGTTGTCAGGTTAAAATCCACAGAAGAGTATCAGACACTGAGATACTGGATGTAATAAGGGACAGAGAAAGAGACAGGCTGAAAACAGTGAAGACTGGATAAATAAGTTGCTACGCTACAGTACAGGCAATTCCTTTAAGGATCGTTCAGTGAAAGCAGAGTTGAGTTACAAGCTACTGCTGACTGACAGATGCAAAAATGTACTCCAAAAGCACTAAGCTAAGTTTCAGCAAAATTATTAACTTCCCATTTAAAAAACACTCACATTTGCAAAGCTTTGTGGAGTATAGACAGCAGAATAACGAAGATAACACATGGCTGATTACTAAGTTTTCATGCTCTAGGACCTTCCTGTGTGATCACATTTTACATGTAACTAGGAAAACTACAGCTGTGTTCACCTTATCATCTCTCTGTCTCCCTTGTGTTTTCCAGGTTCCTAAGCTCCATGAAGTAAGTGTGTCTGTAATCTCTGCTGAACTCTCCTAGGTCACATACAGGCCTACTCCCTTTAGATTCTCCCAGTTGACTCAACAGAGCCTCAACCTTTGCATGCTCAAGTAAAATTGTATTCAGCCCTCCAGGGAAAGTTCCCATTGACCATCTGATGATACCACTTCCACTGATCTGTGTTAGAGGAAAATGCTCATACTCCAGTTTCATGCTTGCCTGAACAAAAATTGGTGCCATGTACAGGCTCAGAATAATGAGAGTTTTGCAAACCACTTGGTATCAACACATATGTTTCTGAAGTATTTAAATAAGAGACAGATGTTCTGTACTCTGTGCATTTACCTTCCACTATCTTCCCTATGATCAAAGATGTTTGAGCTGAAAAAATATATATAAAATTATACAAAACCAAAGAAAAATAACAACAACAACAAAAAACCCAACAACAACCAAAAAAAAAACCCCAAAAAACCCCAAAAAATCACCACCACCACCACCAAAAACAAAACAAAACAAAACAAAACAAAACAAACAAACAAAAACCAATTTAAAAAATCTCTAAAAACAACCAACCAACCAAAACAGTACAAAAGTATCTGGGGAAATGGATTTGATTTTATTTTCTTCTGAACTAGATGCCACAGGCAGGTGACCAGTACTCTGGTCAAGTGAGCAATTCCTCTTAAATGACTCAGTCAGATAGAATCCTCTTGCTTCATTTTGTCCCCTGCTGCTACTGTCTCACATGGGATTACATACACTACAAATGCCTGGGGGATCTGTACTCAAGTTTAAGAGCAGACAGGATGTGCAGGCAGAATGCACAGCATTGGGCACATTTTAATAGCATTTTTAAATGAGACCTAGATGCAGACACATGACCTAACAGGTGACCAAAGATGTTGTTTTAGGCTGGACAATTAGAGACTAATAATAAGAGATAATAATAAGGTACCATTATTTAACTTCTATATTTTATGGGTTTTGTTCATATTTTATGTTCACGCATAATGCAACATGTAAATTCTTCGACCGCCCTAGTGAGAATGTTAGGATTAATTAAAATTCATTATGAATAATTGGATAAATGTTGTCAAATAGCTGAAGACCAATCCTGAGCCTTAGCATGGGATACTAATTGCAGAAAATGTTGATAGCACAAGGAAGAATGGGAGTTGTAGGATGCTGTCCACAATAAAAGTGGACACCTGCATTTCAATTAGTAATCAATAGGACACTTTCAGAAATCCATTACTCTTGACATTGTCATGAAAGCTCATTATCTAATTCACCACCTAAAGCCACTCAGCCTCTACACATGAGGTGTTTTCCCAGAGGGATTCATCCAGTAGGTTTGCTTACAATACAGCCCACAGATCCAACTCTGACCAAAACGTGACTGGAAGGCAATAAAGCTTCCTACTACAATCCCAAAGGACAAATATTTGAAAGTCAGGTTGAATTCCTTTCTCTGATTCCTGTCTGAGAGTCAATTCCTGATTGCAGCATTTGTACATTTCTGTAGGGCCTCATGTTTCTTCATTCCTGTGGCAATGAACCTTTGCAGTACAAGCTTCCAGCAGTATACCAATATCCAGGTAGGTCAGCTGAACATGCTCAACTTTGACGAAAGGTCCATATCCCATTCGGTATGCTGTTCCATCACAACGTCCCATTCATCACCACTCATGACTGAAAATTTTAGCAGACATTTCCAGCAAACAAGCAAAAACTGGTGAAATAAATCATCAATATTTGTTTACCTTGTTCCCTTCTTTGCCAGCCCCCAGACATTTGAAAATCCAATACTAACAGAGAAAATGAAGAATAGCAAATTCCACTCAAGAAACAAAGCAAAAAATTTATACAATACACTTGTAGAGAATTGTGCTTTTTCACCTACCTTTTTTCTACATTGCTCCAATTTTGAGAGAAGCTAACATAGAGTACTATTATTCACATCCTCATTATCATTTATGTAAAAAAATGTGAAAGCAAGATTTTAGTGTTAGAACAAATATTTTGTAGCTGGCATTTTATTATTATATTGTGCTTGTGGGAAAGTTTGCGAGATTGCAGATTTTAAACCATATTATATTTACCAAATTTTATACTAATTACTGAAACTCAGTAGCTTTTTGAGAACTTAGAGTAGCTTATAGGAGTTTCTAAAAACAGAAACTGTCTGTGAGTTAGTTGATGGCAATCGCTGTAGCTGTCTATTCAGGACCAAAGAACATTTTTTTGCAAATGGCATATTTAGAACACACAATGTCATTATGTCACTGAAATCTTCTATTACCTGGAGTGTGGACAAGGCTAGTCTAGGAATGGGTATCAAAAGAAAAGATCTGTTGCCAGAACTTTTGGCACAGGTACAGAAATCTCTCTCTTCTTTTCTGGGCTTCAAATGCTTGCTTTTTAGGATAAAAACTAGGATATACACTAGCAGCCTGTTAGGTCACTAACAAATTTTTCTAAATGAAATGATGACACATAACAAAAAATCATTTCCAGTGCTTACAAGGGAGCTGCATTTCCTTTACCATCTGGATTACTCTTAAAAGGGTGCCTATTCATGCTGGAGTTACCTTTGCTCATAGAAGACCACTTTGTGGAACAAGTCTTTTCTGATCAATCCTTGTCTTTCACACAGTTGCCAGTCACACTGCCAGAAATCTGTTGTATTCATTTCTTTGAGGAAAAGTGTATTTCTCTGTCCTTCCCAGCTTTGTCTGCATAGCTGGAGAGCCCTACTATCCATTGTAGTTTATGGTTCCCAGTGGAAAGTTTCTCTTTACCATTCTGACAGAAGGTTGTGCTGGTTTTGGCTGGGGTAGAAATAATCTGTGCAGTTGCCAGCTTTGGTTAAACCGTGACAGGTTGTTCAAGAGCAGTACCAGCCATGAACAAGAGACACGCTGCAAGTTACAAAAGCAGAGCATTTGGGGGTAAGTATAATACTTGGAGAGACTGAACAATAACAAAAGTAAAAGTGAACCATGTTGTTATGTAATAAAGCTTAGCCCTTTTCATGAGTTAAGGATTACTACTTACACATTAAAAATAGAGAAGACCACAGAGACCACTAAAGCTGGGATTAGAATGCGTAAAGCCCTGAATCCCAGATCTCGCCTTCAACCACTAAACCACATCTTCTATAGTTAGACCTTTTTTTGAGTCATGGAGCTGCTTATTACTCAACATTCTGCAAGTACTTAAGCACCCTGCTGAATCAAGACCACCTCCTGGAGACTAGAGCCTGCAGCTCTTACTCAGGCGTTTAGCCTCTCTAATCATGCAACTGGAAACTGTAGCAAAGCACACCCTTTTTCTGCCCTGGAAAAATGAAGTCACTAGCTCCTCCAAAGTTCATAGTTTCGTTTTGTAGTGTATCAGTCCAGTTTTAAGCCGTCATAACTCCACTGCACTCATAATGATTACACCGATGTGGTCACAATGTAACAGAATGAGTCCCAAAGTCTCCAGTCAAATGGCTCTGCAGCCTTGATGAGAATATCAGGCTTTCTCATCACAATCATCTGTGTTTGTTATTGCTATCACCACCCTGCTGCAAACAGAGGGTACATATTGGTACATTTAAGAGGCGCAGAATCTCACTGAGAACCTGGCCTTGCAGTTCTTTTTCATTTGACTGTATTTGATTTGCAAGAAAAAATATATTAACTTGCCTTAAATAATTATCCACAAGCTGGAACCTCGTCCTGAGATTTTGACATATGAGTTTCTAGTCATGCTTAGCTGGCTATAATTTTTCATATGGAGGGTATCTTCACTATGCAAGCTTGATGAACAGATTATTTTATGTTAGATCTGCAATGAATACCCATCACTGGCTTTAAAGAAAGAAATAAAGAAAATGTATTGGCTCATGTAGACTCTGTCTTTCACATTTCCATTTACTCAAGAGCCATTTGAAGTTCTCTTTGTGTCTGCTCGGGTAAATGCATGCACTGGGCCAGGACAAGTGGTATTTGGTAGCCACATGTGTGATGACTTTTGTGAGATCACCTGAATGTTCACCTACATCAGTTTGCTAGCCTTCTGATCTCTTGAGTACTGTCCACAGTATGTATCACACTGAGAAGGCCAGAGCAGTTAAAAGAACAGTTTTGAACTCTTCTGTCTCTTGCTGGTGCAATGGTAAGCAAGTTTAAACCCCATGTTGTCCTAGGGCATCTTGGTTTCAGTGAGAGACAGATTTAATTTAATATGAATAGCTGTAGAGACAGTATTGTGCCATAAAATCATGTAACTTTTCAACATATTATCCCAGTATTCAGGGCCAAACTGTGGTTGCCAGTTAGTTCATTCTTGCATCATAGATAAAATTGCAGTGAAGCCTATAAGAAAAAAGGTCATAGGAAATTTATCTATGTTAAAGATCTTCCAGTTAATTACCCTCTTAGTTGCCCTCTAAGGTGCTGTTCTGCCATCTCCCCATTAACCCATTGCTGCTGAAATGTACAGGTAGGCTCAAAATATATACTGCTGAGGACTTGTGTAGAAGACCATGAAATGTTTGTTGAAGAGGTGAAAAGCTTGGAGAAGGGTCAGTGTAGATGAAGAGCAATCACTCTAGTATATTCTGCTTTTTCCTAGATTTGAGGAAGCCTTTCTTTTCTCGGCATCTTTGCTTCAAGTTGTTGAGGGAAAGGTAAGCAGCAGATCCCTGAGGTGAGCAGACTGGTGGAAGGGATATACTTGCTCCGGGTCAACTGCAGATACACCATTCTCTAATGTGTGCACTGGCCCCTCATTTAGCCTCCCATTCCCTAAATTTGGTCTGGCTCTCAGTTATTTCGCTAACACAAGCATCATGATTCATACTATACTTTGCCATGCAAACTCTTCTGAGGAGGAAATGAGAGGAAAAAAGGGGAAATGCTTCCATTGAGTCTACCTTCTTGGCTACAGCATGCCTGCCTGAAGCTGCACCTGCAGCCACCATGGCAAGGAGGTGACTGACTGTATGTTACTATGGCATTGCTCTTAAGTCAGGAAGCTCCCAGTCCCTGCCCCTGTCCCTGCCCTGAGGCAGTATCAGAGTTGTTTTGCACTTACCACTGTCCATCTGGTGCAAAGAGAATCAGAGATAAACACAATAAAAGCCTAAAAGTCTGGATGAGCTATTGCCCCATTCTCTGCAGAACTCTGAGCTCACAGGAGAGCTGCATTGAATTTGGTGCTCCTGAAGGACAACAGTCTTGTGCACCCTTGGGCCTGATAAGTTCTCTCAAGTATCAAAGAAGAAAATCAGGCCCAGGAAGAGGACATCTGAATTTGTCATCTGCCTCACAAAATAAAATAAGGCAGCAGCTGAACTCTTGTAAGATTCTAAGCAGGGTGTCATCCTTTTCTAAACACACAATAAATACATGGCACCAACCCCACCCACACAGACAGACACACACTTGATCCGTGAGCAGTTTTCAAAATTTGGGTAGTAGAAACGTTTGTCACACCCACAAGCTATATCTGAAAGAGGGGAATGGGAGAAAAGCCATCCATTTTGGCTTCATGCTAAATTATCAGCTTCTTGGCTTTGTGCCAGCTCAGTCAGCTTATAATAATAACTGGCTCCAGGCCAAGGTTTTTTTAGAGAGAGAGAGAGAGAGAGAGAGAGAGTACACTGCTTTCTCTTTCCTCAAAAATATTTGTTAATAATCTCTATATTACTCATAATCTGTGTAGCTTAATTAAATAAAAATGTCTATTTTAACTTCCCTGCTAACTGAAAACTGGAGGAGAGATTAAATTGTTGGGAGCCTGGAATCAGTCTGGATTCCAAACACGAGACATCATGTGAACTGTTTGTACCTGGCTTTCTGGTTAAGGCCCCTGCTACCACAAGACCTGAACACAAACACTCACTGATTGTGAATGGCATGAAAACAAGAAAAAAGATGAAAACCTACAATGAAAGCCTACTGTTATACTGAACCATGTCTTGAACCTTAACCTGTTATTTCTGAAGATATACCACAGTGTCTCTACATGACATGGTAAACTCTGAGAGGACTGACTTTATCTGAAAGACAGACCTGCGATGAAGCTTGATGTGATATCTTTCTAATTTTAGAATGAATGCAGTCAAACTACATTTTAAATGGTAAGGGCTGAAGGAGAACCAAAAATTCCTCTAATTCAAATGAATGTGTAAGAACTGTCAGGTTTCTCTTACTTAAATTCCATTTCTTTTGGTCTCTTTGTTGGTTTTATTAGTATAATTATTATTAAAACTCCTAGAGATGACCTGCTGTGATTGTATAAAAAGCCCCGCATTCATCTGAGGTGCAACCACAAATAACAACAGTAAGCATAAAAAAAGCAGAAAGCATATTTCGTGTCTTTTGAGCATAAGATACAGCAAAAAGGAAAAGAACATATACTGAGGAGGTTTCCCTGAAGTTATAGGAAGAACTCCCAATATGGATGCAATGGTAAATAAGCTTGCTCAATATATTTATTAATGTCTTACCATTTGCTCCTTTTTCAGCTTAGCTAAAATTTTATCTTTCTCCTGCAGTGCAAACAATGATCCTAAAAATTGTCCATGTACAAAAGTTTTATAGTTACCCATGGTTACAGTCTGCATTAGATATTAAAGCTATTACTGCCCTGTGCTGACCTGCAGTAAACCTATGAAGAAGTGTCTAAGACATACATCAAGAAGTTCATGCTGGACATATATCCAACTCCCTGCGTGTTGAACCTTATCAGCACTAACCTTCCTTAAGATATTTTGTAGCCAAAAGCTGCCTAACTGGGCTGCAAACCCTTCAAGAACAATTTTTATTTTCAAATTCCCAGAACCTCTTATTTTCTTTCTTTTTTTTATAGTATTTTTAGTCCTTCTACTTTGGGGGCTGTCACTAAGGGGATGATGATATCACAGGAGGCATTTAGCACTTCACAAGATTAGGTCTCTGGTCCTTGCCAAAAATTATAGAGTTGAAGACTCAGAAAAAGAAAATAAAACTTCCTTCTCTGAAACTGGGCAGATACAAAGCAAGCTGAGGTGCAGATGTTATAACACCTTCTTTTATTGTCATTTCATTCTCTTTATTTATCACTTACATAGTCTGGATCCTATCAGACAAATGTCAAGATCACTGGCATGGAGACTATTTCCTTTGTTATTTGTACAGTTCCATGCAGAATCAAATTCTGATACCTGGTTAGCCTGTACAAACCAGTGCACTATAATAATAACTACCAGCAATAATAATAACTTAGAAGCATTAATTGTTTTCACTTTCAGAAAAGTTCATGTCCCATTATTGGTCAACTTTATACAAGGCCCTTATTTTAACTGGAAAAAATTAATTCATTTCCAGTGGAGAAATTGAACAAGAGTGTTTGTATTTTTCATATGTAAGGACCAAGAATCTTGATGATAATCTTTAAGATATGACTGTTGACAAATTTCATTCTGTGTAGTTTCTCTAGAAATCTCATTATTTTCATCTTTTCTGTCAAAATTTCAGCTGAAAGCTAGCCTGAACCACAGAGGATGTACACTAAGAGCTTTTCATGCCCAGATGAAACTGGATGCTTCGCTCTGGTGGAAACCTCTCTGGTTTAAAGACTGAAGGAGGGATTGAATCTACTTTGTGCAAAAGTTGGAGAGTTTATAGCTTCAAATGCAAGAATGCTTTAGAGACTGGACTGCTGCTCTATAATGCAGTTGATTAAGAGTGGCAGAGAGCAGATTTCTTGTATTCTGTGGTAAAGGTGCACCCAGGGTGGAAAGGCAGAGCCTGTGTGTCAGGCCCTATAAGGCATGAAGTGCAAAGGGTGCCCTGCAGCAGCGTGCTGGCTTGGCAAAAGGTTTGTGCAGGGAGCTTCAGAAAACCTGAGGTACTCCTTGGGATGCTCCTGGGGGACAGTGACCTTGTCCAGGCCTCCTGGCACAGTTCCTACTGTGGCATAAGTTAAGAGAACCAGTTCTGAGAGGGAACCGAGTGCACAGGGCTCTCCATGCAGAAACTGAGATTCCAGTGGTGGCTTGTGCTCATTATATAGTGTGAGATCACAAATAGAAGTTTTCACACTTGCCCATCTGCCACCAACTGACTCTAAAGAGCTGGTGAATCATACACTTAAAAGAGGGCGAATTTTTCCCCGCTGCCATTGGAATGTGTTTTGAAATTAAATATGCACAGTACAAAAGCTGAATAACAAGGTTGGGCTGATCACACCAGACACTGTGTATAATGCTACAGACATGAGGGTCAGGGGTCTAGGCCAAGACCATGGCCCTTAGTCACGGCATCAATGAAAGCTGATTCTTCCTTCCCCTTGGTGTCCCTTTCCACGTCTGAAGAGACTATTGAAAGAAAGATTTCTTTGAGAGGAGCCAGGGGAAAGAAAAAGGAGGGAGGGGGGAGAGAAGTTTAACTAACATAAATATGGTAAAAAAATATTATTTTTGTGCTTGCATATGGTACTTTTTCTATCTATCTATCTGCATACATTTTCCATTTGCTATTTGTAATTATGGTTTTGGCTTTACAATGTATTCATCAGTGACACTGTGATCCTTTTGTTCTGCTGCATATTAAAATGGTTCAGAAGATAGATTCAAAAGGTCTCAGGTTCCCAAGAAGGAACATAATAGGGGTAATGCATGGCAAGAACAGTTTCTGCTTTCTGCAAAACAGGAATAAATAAGGGAGCTATTGCATTACACTTTGTGTACAGTACTGTACTCTTTGTCAAAGTGTTAGACAGATTCTTATCCATTGCAAATCCTAGTTCTTATCCTGATTTAAGTCTTGAAATAATTTTTAATTTTCCCTGTGCTTACAATGGAAACCAGGCAGGATTTATAGAAGCATTATAAGCACATTATTTTTGTGAAGAGCAATGTTAATATGATCATTTTGGTCATTCAAGAAAAAAAGAGAAAAAGGACAAAAGAATGTTTTTCTTTTTCATTCCCACTTTAAAAGCAAGTTTTCTTTGGGTGTGACTAACCTACATGAAGTATAACTGTATCCATTACCCATTGTAGGTTTGTGCAATAAGTGACAGCTGTTTGACCCCATCACTAAAGTCCCCCTTGCCATGGAAAAGAGACAGGAGTATGTGAAGATAAAACACCCTTTATTCAGACTACCAGACAGAAACAGACTGCTTGGTTCTCTGGCTGCCAGAGAGACTGTGCATCTCATGCATCTGTATGTCATCACAAAAACCTTTGCAAACCATGACCTGTACAGCCCAGCTGTAGATGGAACTGAGCACACTAAAGATGTCAGACAGCTGCCTCAGGACTCAGCTTTGCCTCAGACATGCTACCTGCCTCCCTGAAAACATAACTCCAGCCTCCAGGCTTAAGGTTAGATTCAACCACATGGTAAATGAGAAGGCAGCTATGAACACAGCTGAATGGCACCCATGATGTCAGCAATATTTGTTATCCCTGGGACATGTGGGTTTCCATCCACTGCTGTCGGCCATGTGCAGTCGTGGAAGAATGGTCAACAGTTCATCCAAAATCAGTATTTGACTGCTGTTTTTACAGTGTTGTTTTTTTTTTCACTTAAGCGCGTGACTAAGTGGTGCAGTGTCTGAATGAAGACACTTCAGCTCGCATTCATGCTACTAGGCCCAGAAGTGGAGGCAGAGCTGTCAAATGAGTGGAACATTGAAGTCAATTTTCTTCATTATGAAATATCCACTATGTGTCAGTAGGGGCTATCATAACTGCAGGATTCTCTATCTTTGTACAGGACTGGGTTCAAAATATACCAACTTATTCTGTGCTACCTGGGCTGCCTGCAAGTCCCTCTGAACTTCTGAACTGCACCTTGGAGACATGATTTTAGGGTGCCAGCCCTCAAGTTCTTGTCTATAAAACAGATACAAAGTATTAGTCCTAGCTCCCATTTCTTGTTGGCCTAATAGTATTTAAAGAAGTGACAGGATTTGGTGAAGGCATCCATGTGAGTCATTATTTCAGGAAAAAATGAGCTTTCTGTCAGTTATTTGTTCTTCCTTACCACGCAAAAGCAAGCGATTCTTCCCATCCCTTCATTTTCCAGAACTTACACGCCTGAAAGTGATGAAATCAAATGAACACAAAAAGTATCCAAAGAAGTACAAGGAAAAGATGGGCTAAGGTAGCCAATATAAATCTGCTGCTCTTGAACTCTGAAGACTCTGAAATATTTAAGCACATGCCACGTGTTAACAACATGGCTATCCTTGCTGACTTCAGTAAGAGACCTTTATCTTACCTGCTTTCTCAGGGGACTCTGAAGATCAAGACCACATTTACCATGTAGCATTCATGTACAGAACAGTAAAAGTAAATTCAAAAATATGTTAATTAATTCCCCTTCTTTATGTGTCTTCAGAATAGAGCTGCTATGCATGTTTATGTGGAATTAATGTTGACTATATATCACTGATGTTATGGTTAAATAATTAGTGTTGTGTCAGTTGCTAGCAAGTTGCTGTTCTTCACTTTGTGAGTTTATTTCCTCCTCAAGGAAATTTGGAGGGATCTCTGAACTGAGAATTGCTAAGTAATTTTTTTAAGCATTATTTCTGGTAGTCTCATTTGTGCCTTTTTCTGCTGGTAGTACAGCTGCCTAAGAGGAAAAGTACTCACCCAGTGTTCAGAAATGTGCAAAATAAAAGCCAGATAACCAAATATTTTTCCCCACCTCAGCCTCCTCTCTTCTTCACATATTCAGCATCTTTTATCTTCTTCTCTATCAGTCTTGCTCCTACCTGTCCTTGAGCAGCAAAGACAAACTGTCTGTTAAGGCAAAAATGGTAAGTGATGTACTTCTATGCTTACTGGGAGTCAAACTGCACCTAGCCTAGAGAACATGCAATTAGGTGACTGTGATCTTTCCAAAAAAGCTCTTTTCTTCTGTCTCTTCTAAATGAGCAGTGCTTCTCGTATATCTATATTTACCAAGGACGTGTTTAAGGGATGAGAAGTTGGATATGGTTCTTTTGTGAGGATATTGATCAAATCTCTTCTAGAAAGTGCTGCCTTGCACAAAAATAAGAGAAGAATGTTCAGCTTATTGGTGGTGTTTTACCCCACTGAGACCCAGTTTGTTTCAATTCTGCTCAGCTCTTCCTTATAACAGGAATTTGGGAGAGGCTGTTGTCATGCACTGATGCTCAGCAACATCTCACCTCAGTGACTTCTGCAGAAATGACTTCTGCCTCCAGTAGAAGGTGGGAAGCACTGCCTTCACAGTGTCTTGCCTGTGAAAAAATTAGCTCCTCCACCAGCCACTGGACTTCCCACAGGAACAGCTTTGCTGCTCAAAACATAGCTGTTAGCTGACAGAGGTGGAGGTACGTATGATATTTCACCATAGCACATGGTGGTGTGAGCACTTCCTCTGTGCTTTGCTCTGTGCACACGTCAGGGTCTCCATCCGTGCTGCTCATGCCCTCAAGCAAGCAGTGCTGATCCTGCAGAAATGCAGTGCTTGTAAGCATGGGATACACTGATCAGAGCTCATCACTTTGTGGAGTCAACTACATCATGTCCCAAAGTATGGCCAGAATAAATGCACCTCTGCACTTCATCTACCCTTTGCAAGTTTGCTGGTGGGTGAATGCTCATTCTCTTTCCTCTCTATAATCCACTTTATCTACTGTTTTGTCCTATGCTCTTTAGAGTGCTTGTGGTTCAGTAACATGACTATGAGTCGCAAAACTCTTATCCATGGCTACAACTTCCTTGAATGCTTTGCTATCATCAACCTATGCAGGACATTTCTTTGATTTGTCCTATGACTTCTTTAAAAGAATTTCACATTAGAAATAATTTTCCATACTGCTACACTGATAGGTTTTGAGTAGATATATGTGTTCAGATGTTGAGCAATCTTTGCTGTAAACCACTGTTCCAAGAAGAGATAGGTGAGAACAAGAGGCACAATAAAGACCTTCTAATGCCTATAAAAAGGGTGTTCCTCTCAAATGAGGCATTTCATAATTTTCCTAGATGGAAATAATGATCTTGGGAAAGTATTGCCCCAAGTACAAGAGATGGAACTTTTTGTTTCCCCTGACCCTCTATTGCTATGTCAATCTTTCCCTTTATGGGGAGAAAGATGGTCCACAGTCATTTGAGATGAGCATTTTGGGGTCTCCAGAATGTCTTTTAAGGGAAGTCAGAGAATTAAAAACTGAGGGGCAAAATTCATGCCTATTTAACACTTTAACTGTTGGGGCATGTATAATACCAATCTACTACAGCAAAGGTGAATTTATATGATTCAGTGGAACAGAGAAAGAGATGAAAGAAATTCTCTCATAAAGACTGCAGAGTTATGAAAGGGGAAAGAAACTCAGAAATGCAACAATGCAACATGCAGAACATACAGCAGCAATACAAAAACTGCCCCTGTTTGACCTTGCAATTTGAATCTGGTCATCCTAGTGTGTATGGAATTTGAAAACATTAAGCAGTAGAAAAATGTAAAATATTCATAGAATCATGTATGCTGCCTAGAGAAACTGTTGTGAAGGTTTTCTCATTACTGATACTTGGAGAGGTTAGTGATAGAAATGACTGTGGGATGAGTAATAAGTAAAAATATCCACTCAGACTGATTCAAACCAATATGAATTATGCCTGAGTCAATAAGGAGTGTAGGACAGAAATACTGGACTTGATTTTCCTCTGGCTTACAACATTGAAAATTAAAATTAATTCAAGAGACTACATACCACTATTAAATGTGGGAACACCTACTTACGGTTTGTAAGATCCATACGGAGGGAGAAGCTCTGTTTTGTAACTGAGTTCAAAAAATTGGGTTGAAAACCCAACGCTTTTCTCAAGCCATTAATTTCTGTGCTCTGTCGCAATCCTTTAAATTTATATTCACAAGTTGTTGAGATCAAAAGCATTCAAAATAGGGACTTTTCTTGCTTAAAATCTGCTAAGAGTACCCAACAAATCTGCACCAGGAGGTACAAATTTGGACCATGCACGTTATAGTGGGCATGAATCCAAGGTCTAGAGGAAGACAGCTGAATGAGCATGAGTGGTCAATAAGTATATCACCTGGTTCAGTGCTTCTTGAATGAAACATAGACTTTGGTTTCTTATCATCTTTTGGACCTATCATCCTTTTGTTTACCTTTGCTTTGTTATTTTGCCGCAAATAAAGAGATCTTTGTTTCCCTGTAATCTCTAATACTACATGGTACTGTGACGGAAAGGATCACAAAGAGATAAGCTAGAATGGCACATTATCAGCCACTGCTGGCACAGGCTAAAAAGCAGATGAACCTTTTTTTGTTTATATTAAAAAAAAAAATCCTCAAAAACTTACATTATGGCTTTTAAAGACATTTTTAAAGGTATTTTGTTGTTTGGGTTTTTTTTAAATTTTCCTCATTTATTTGAATATATGTTGTTTATTACAGAAAAGCAATTCCTTTTCATGTACCTTTAAAGTATTTTTCCCCCATGTATATTATCTCCTTAGGTTTTGTAAAACAATTACAAATTTTAAAGTGCATGGATTGTCTGGGTTTTTAAGTTGAAAAACAATTAAACTTCGATGTGTTTTTTGATGAATTCCCATGATAAGGTTGTTTACCGCCCAAACCCCTCTCTTCCTTGTTATAAAATTTTAAACAAATATCTTCCTGTCCATTCTAGTGATCAGCCTCAGAGAGAAATTCAGCAACAGTCTCAAATTCTGTGCAGGAAAACAAAGGGACGAGAAGGGCTAAAGGATGATGTGCTATGCCTGGGTCACTGTTCTATTCCTTCCTAAGCTTTACTCTTCCTGTGTGACCTTGGACCTTATCCCACTTCTTGTTACTCTGTAAAATAGAGGTAGAAATATTTGAAATTGCACAGAGGTGTTGTGAGAGAGATAAACATCAAAGTCTGGGAGGTGCTCAAACACTACAGAGATAGAGACAAGATAAGTACTGTACATAGAAAAAACTCCATTGTATGACTGAAAACACCAAACAACAGGGCTTTAATCTTTAGACTTATGGTTTAAATGAAGCCTTGTCCCATCCCATTGTGTAGTTTTCATGTATGTTTATTTCAATAGCCCTGTTGCAGTGACCATCTGGAACCATTTGGCTGTACAGTACTTCTCCAGGTGTTAATTAGTTTCCTAAATTCTCAGAACAAGGGCCCAAGCCTTAGAAAAATCTGATCAACATAAGACCTGAAGGGTCAGGTCAGCTTAGCTGATGCCAAGCTCAGACAGGAACTGATTTGGTATCAAATTGCCATGGCTTGAGAAGTTACTGGGCATTCACTAGGCTCTGGGACTTCTGTCCATATATGCACTTTACTAATGGAAAATGCACTTTACTAATACTAATGTAAAACCTACCTTAGCTGACTTTCAGTGCAGGCTGAGGGCATGCATGCATTGATGAATCTTAAGCATTTCATATGGAAAGATCCCAATAATTTAACAGGTATAATTTTGTGTGTACAAAAGCTTTTTAATTCCACCCCAACACAGCTGCTAAGCAAGAGTTAGTCAGCATTTCTCACTCTTTTCCTGCTGCTGGAAAATAGGCTCATATGTTCATTCTCCTCTTCTCTGACTCACTCTCATCTCCAGAAGCTCAGAATGATAGGGAAGGATCAGGCGCTTTAGGCCATTAGGTCACTTGTCCCTCATGTTAAGCTGGGATCAAGTTGAACATGGACCAAGCCTCTAGATTCTTCAAGGCCTTTTTGTTGGTTCCAGGATCTCTGTCTCAGGACAGAAGCTCTGCTGCAGTGAACATCCTCTCAGCTGTGAAGACTATGGTGCCATATGTCAGTAGAAAGAAGGGGTAGTAGAAAGAAGGTGAATGTTTGCTGCAGTAGCATTCTTTGCTTCAGACACAGCCCTGTTTAATGACGAATTCAGAGGGGTTTCATGCAGTCAAATGGCAATAAAGCCCAATAATAAGTTCGCATACAGAGGGTGAAACGCATTTATGGTATAATAAAATAGTCAATGTAAATAATCATTATTTGAGCTGAAACAGCTGATCACAGTTGCATTCTCCTGAACCGAAAAAAGAAAATAAAAACAAAGCAGTGTGACTTTAAAATGACAAAGACATCCACATATTGCTGCTCCGATTAAGCACTTTAGAACAAATGTGGTTGGAGGCTGGTCAGTTTGTGCCTGATGCCTAATCAAGAGCTTATATTTACCACAGTCCCTAGGGCACTGCTTTATCTTCAAAGCTTGAGTCAAGAAAATTCGCTTGTTCAAGTTGTCTGCAGGCTGTTTTTTTCTTTCTTTCTTTCTTTCTTTCTTTCTTTTTCTTTCTTTCTTTCTTTCTTTCTTTCTTTCTTTCTTTCTTTCTTTCTTTCTTTTTTTTCCCCCTCCCCTCTCTCTCCCTCTCCACATCTCCATCCTGGCTCAGTTAACAAACCTACTAATCCCTAGTCAAGTGCATACATGCAAAACTCTGATGAAAGAAAGCAAATGTGGAAGAAAAGAAACAACTGTACGGATCAACACCAGCACTACTATTTTCCTTCTGGTTTTATCTCTGTATTCTGCAAAATTTTATGCATGCATATATTTTCCAACAATGTGGCAAGATGTAGCTTTGATACATCAACTTCAGTGCAAACTTGGGCCAATACCTATCTCATATCAGTGGCCCTTACTTTGTTCAAGAGATGGCATCCAATGATAGGGCTGTTTCAGGAGCAAATTTTCAAGACTCCAGTGGTGTCCTATTAATGTAAATTCTGTTATGAGTCAATAGGTTTAGGGCACTTAATTCCCATTTTTGTTTTTGAAAGATTTTTTTAACAGCTATCAGTCTTTCACTAATGTATTAGGGAAGGAAACAGATACCAGAAATACTGTTTTAAAAAGTACCTCTGCAACTATGGATATAAATTAACCAATTAAATATGTAAGACCTATGGTTAGACACCTACAGACTCAATTGAATAAGCAACAGTCAAATAGGGTCAATTAAATTTATACAACAGCAATATTCATGCCAGCATGTGAGACTGAAGATACCCATCAGTATATCCTATTACTTGAATGTGCTAGTGTTTTGAAAATTTTACTCCCTGTATGTTTATGGTTATTTATCCCTTCCCTTCCTCCCACCCACCCGTCAATTATTTCATTCCTATGGAATGTGACTTAGCATGGAATACTGAACCTCTTCATTTCAGGGCATGCACAGTGTTTACCTGTAGCTCGTGTGCTACTGTATCTTAATAGGATCTTGAAGGAGGGTTCAAGGTTATTTAGTTTCCATGTTTAATTCATTCTTGAAGAGCTTTAAATAGAGACTGACAGCATGCTAATATTTGATAATCATTACCATCAGCCAAGGGGAGAATCAATGATCACCTAATACTTCTCTTGGTTTAAGAAATGGATCCAGTGACTGAAAAGTCAAAGTCATTAATCAGCCCCTAGAATGATCCACATAAGACAAACTACATTCTCTCAGCACACAAAGCATGTTGTCTCCTGTTCATGCATGCTATCTTTCAATTTACATTTTTTGCAGATTTGCCTAGCTCTATGATCTCCAATCAATCTTCTGGCTTACAAGGGTGTTTTAAACTCTTCCAACCCCTTTTTATTTTCATCTGCAGTAGAAAATGCTGCTGGCTGAAGCTGCAGCTAGGATGTTCTGAGCAGGGGGGAAATCCCTGTCTATGCGATACAAAGACCATCGATTTGCTAGGAGAAATCCTGTTCAGGAATGGCTGTTAATGAAAACCACCTTACTAGCACTACTGTTTATATAATTCTATATTGTTCATATTACTTTTTGTACTGTTTACATTAAATAAGAGTTTATGTAAACAACAAATAATGGAACTATTATTTGTTCTATTTTGCTATCAGTCTCACTTGTGCCTACAATTTTTTCATACTTGAACTGCATAATTTTAGACCCAAATCCCAGATTCTGTACTAAAGTTCTAGTAACTGAATACAGCTCTGGATGTGCAGACAGTTCAACAAAGTACAGAGGAATATATTTCAAAACATACCTGTGGTGGACAGCATTATTCATACCATTGAACAAAGAGATACAAGTGATCATAAAACAATATTTTTGCATGTTTCCATTAATCTGGGGTCTGGAATTGTGCTATCTTCTTATATCTGATCAATTACTTTCTCAGAGCTATTTCCTTTCTATAAGTTTAGCCAGCAGCCTGCATTTCTGGTACTTAAGGTCTTGAGATTACTCTCAAGTGACAAATGATGATGTAGGCACACACAGTTTAGTACTTTCCTCTTGGAGTTTAACTCACTGGGAAATGCTACGGCCCTCGAAAATCAGACTCTGGTTTTTTGGTTTTGGTATTAGTGAAGAGAGGCATCCTGCTTTAATATGAGGCTTTAACATTTGCTTTGGGAGTATTTTCTGACTTTCACAAGCCCACAGAGAAGACAAGTCTCTTGACATGCGTCTTGTGCTCTAATCACAAGAACATCCTTAATTAGAGGAAAATTATGACACAGAGTCAAACAGATCACTTGTGGAATAAGGTAGTCCTCAGTGAGAGTGACAGTGGCAAAATTTGGTCCTTGGTAAATGACAGACAGTGCTGAGTACTTCCCCAGGAATTTGATGAGAATGCACAGTAACTCCCTTGTCTAAAAGTCCGAAGCTTTCCTGCCCTTCCTTATGAATGCAAAAGATTTCTAAATATGTTCTATTATTATTATTTCCTAAAAAAACATAGCAAATTATTCATTTTATTTTTATTCTGATTTGAATCAAAAAAAGTATTCACATTTCTGTTATAAATTGGTTGAGATTTGCAAAACTGCAGAATTACTGAAGGAGTGGAATTGAAAATCTTACCTTCCATTCATGCACTCACATGACATTCACCAATACTGCAGTTCTTCCAACAGCTCCTTTTCTTAACTATAGGTTTGAATTGTGTTGCCTTCTCTGTTACTCCAGCACCTCTTTCTAAAAGAGATGACTGTTGTTCACTTCTCAGCTTTAATGGGTTTCGTGTTTATTTGTTCCCCAATATCCTCTGACCATATTTCTTTTTACCATTGGAATAAACTTGTGGCAATAGGTCTGATTCTTTTGTCAGTATGCTGGATTTACTAGATCCCTGTGCATCTCAAATATTGCTAAGAGGTTATATAATTTCTACAAGGTGCAGTGGAATGTCATTTATTTTCTGTGGTTTTAATCACAGCATACTGGTTCAGAGTGAAAATAGGGTAAATATTTTTAAGAAAAGTAAATATGCCCATTTATCATTGATAAAACTCAAAATTCAGCATGCTTCAACTTTCTCAGATCTATGGTTAATATTATGCATCGCTTCTGCTGAAGCACTCACTGCAGATAGCTCAGAAGCTCATAACTCTCCAGCTGCAAGCTGAAAATTTATCCAGTGTATGGATTGTATGTCACCAATGAGCATTCTGGTCACTTTTAAAAGCCGGTGCTCTAACCTTAATAATTGCATAGGCTCTGCATGGGTCTTCTGACTATGAGGTATTTTCTTACAAGCAGTAGAAGTTCTCAAGACCACATGAAAAAGTAGATCAGAGTAGATACTGCAGCGATCCTTCATGCATTGGGAAGAAATGCTTCCTCTGGAGTGGAAAGAAGGCATAAGGGGCCAAAATTGTAATAAAGACATGAAGTTATAACAGGAGTAAATTTAGCTCCATGAGTTTAGATGAGCAGCCTGGACAAAATGGTACGTGACAGCTCTTCAGAGACAGGTTTTCCTCTGAGTCTGTACTGCCACTTTAGCACTACATGTTTTTCTTAGCCCTAATCATATGCAGTGCAAGAAAGAAAAGAAACTCAGCTGCTTCTAAGTGCTGAAAAAGACACTAGCTTTAGAGTTCCAGATGAATGGGTAAGTGGGTAGATGGACAGAGAGTAGAACCCCACCAAATAAACTCTTCACAATATGAGCTTGCCAATTTTCTGGTTATTTTTCTCAATGGGTTAAAGAGAAGCACATGGTTTTAATACCTGGAAAAAGTCAGGCTTCATATCAGGGTGTTCTGACATTGACCAAATCTCATATGCAGGACAGCTGAGTTTCTCCATGTTATGAACAAGAAAGAGTAAAGAAATGTTTCTCCCTTTTCCATCCTGTCAAGACTCTAAAATAAAGTGAATGACAGATCTTCTTAGTTAACCAATATATTGTGCTATTATCATTCTAAAAATATTTTATGAAGGGTTAGGGAAATCATGTAGACTGAAGAAAATAAAAACTATTTTCAAATATAGAAAGATTGTTGTTTAAACCAATTGTCATAGAATGAACTAATTAGTTTACTCTATTAGAATTCTGGATTGACACAAATAAAATTTTAAAATCTTCTAAAATTGTATTTCAAAAAAGTCTGTAATCACTCAACCAACAACAGAACCACAGTCATTAAAGTTAAGAACTTTCTTGTAATAATGAGTATGTCATCAGAGGTTTCCTTTGTGCAAGCAACATTCCACAAGCACGTTTACAAGACATTTCAATTCTAAGCAGCAAAAGTTCTACCTTTGGATATTCTTTCAATGATCAATAGCCACTAGCATGCTAAAATTATTCCGATTTTTCTAATGCACCTTTTGGGTTTTTGTCTGCAAGTGTTTGCATGTGCAGTTCACTGCAGAAGTTTAGATATTTGTCCTCTAAATATTGGAAACTAGTGCAAATAAAGGGATAGAGAAACAACTACTTTGATTTACCCTTGCAGTATATTTTTAGTCATAAAATATTGC
Source organism: Struthidea cinerea (assembly GCA_013397865.1). Taxonomy (NCBI): domain Eukaryota; kingdom Metazoa; phylum Chordata; class Aves; order Passeriformes; family Corcoracidae; genus Struthidea; species Struthidea cinerea. Next base: position 5,249,627 of record VZTI01004088.1, read on the forward strand.
TATATTTTTAATATATGCAAATTGCATGAACATGAGGCACATGCCTGAATCCTTTGAAAAATTCCTTAATCTGCTAGACAACCTTGGTCACATATTTGGACAAAGCAGAAACATTACTAGATGAAGAGAAAGTGACGTGTGTAATGTATTCGAATTTTAGAGAAATATTTGATACAGTGTCTGACAAAACCTTACTTGAAAACTTAATTGAAGTTGTCTTGGAGAAGAGCAATGTTATGTGGATTGAAAACAAACATTAATGGGTAAACACGTAAACAATACTGCAATGAAAGGGTAATGACAAACCATGTAATGATTGAGGAGAGGTGCCTACCAGGGCACCAGAGGGAACAGTCTTTGGTCCACCATAACATCTTTATTAACAAACTCAAGTACAGAGTAAGCAACATACTGACAAAATTAGTGGATGATGCTAAATGTACAGGAGATGTAAAGGAGATGAATCAAGACTTAGAAGATTTAATTATAACAGCATGAATAAAGAGTAGTTAAAAGAAATTTCCAGTCATTTCAATGTACAGCACAACAGATGGATAAAAGAAATACAGCAGAGAAATAATCTGAGGGATATAAAGTCTTCTGAGGAATGATACAGAAGGAAGATCTAGAAGTAGTGGTTGACAATTAAAAATTAATATGAGCTCTACATATAACATAGAAGCAAACAAGGACCATGTCAAGTGTGGACCAAAGGCACAGAAAAATAATTTCATAGACTATCGTATAATGAAGTTATAGTCTTTTCTTAAGCAACTGTGGTCTTCCACACTAATGGAATTATTGGTTTTAGTCCTGGAAAATTGATAAGAAAGCATATCATCTGGAGTAACAAATAAATAAATGATCAGAAGAGAGCTACATAGGAAAATAATGGGAAAAGATAAAGCATGCTTGATATTTAAGAATATGCATATGGAAATCACAATCCTTCACAGAGTTGATAGCTGAAAACAAAATACTTTTTTAAGAAGAAAATAAAACTGAAACCAACATCCCAAGACTAAAAGAAGGATGAAAGCTGAAGAAAGGACAACATTCTTTATTTAGATTAAGTATGACTAGTAAAATAGTTGTCATAGATGAATGATGGAGCAAACATGCACAGGTGGTTTTGACACTAAAAGTCTCCTTTGAGGTGGCACATGTCCCCACACCTGATGCATCTGGCCTAAATGATCAGTAGGCTTGAAACCTCCACATATGGTAACCTAAATTGATTTAGAGCATATGCATGCAGGGGGCCTGTCTTCTCTAAGGATTTGCTCAGTCATAGGAAAACTGGAAAGGAAGGTCAGTAGCATCTGGCAATTGGTTATTCTATAGGGAGATCACGCAGCTCAAATGCCCTGAGTTGGGTTTGGAAATAAAATTTATGTCTCCCTGCGCCAGCTTTGATGAATTTGGTGCAACATTACATTGCAAAGGGTGTCTGGGAAATTCTCTGACTATCATGTGAGGTGTCAACATGTATGTAGAGGTGTTATGTAAAGTCTAGTACAACTATGGTAATCAGACGTATCAAGTGACAAGCTGCTCACAAAGTCTTGGAACCCGGGAGATTTGCACATGGGGATGCACCTGGATTAAGAAGCAGACAGTCTCTGCACAAGGTCAGAGGAGACAGGAATTGGGGTCCTCAAGCAGGTGCTACCCTAACTTGCTGGCTGGTCAGGGACCATGGGCCAGGGCTTCCTGCAGAATCAGCTGTGGTACATTGCCCAAGGCAATGAGCTGTGGGCAGTTCGACCAAACTGGTGTGGCAAGGGTTTTGAGAGGTGTGGTGCACCAGAAAGCCAAAATGACTCTTCACATGTAGGAGAAGTTGGGAAACATAAAAAGTAGAGGTAGGATTCAGTGCCATTTTTCTGACAACAGCTTTTCTGGGGAGGGAATTGTACATTTCTTTCCATGTTTCAGTAGAAAGGGTCACGTGTCTGTGCCTACTAGGCAGTGGGCACTCCTGCTGCATCTCTGGGACGTTGAAACCAAAAGGAGGTTGGTGTTATGATAAGTTTCAGCAAAAGTGACGGCAACAATAATTTCTTTAGTCTGAGAAAAAAGTTCAGTTTTGTACAGTCACCATATGGCATTAGCCTTGTCAGTACAACTTGGTACAGGTCACCTTAGAGACAGAATGGCATTTCTTTTCTGCCTCTGCCTGGAATCTCTTTTGAAGTCATATTTTTTTCCTTGTTCTGATGCGTAGGGGTTCCAGACCACAGCATATGAACATATCTTGTACCATCCAAGAAGTATGTGTCTACCAGAAAATCAACATTAAAAGCGTCCAGAAATTGTGCAAGTACTTCATGAGCAACACATGATTTTTATACAGTTCTTCTTTCATCCCTAAGGGTCCTAGAGCATTTTATTCCCTCATCTGACACTGAAATGCAGCCACCTCTGGGGTGGAAGCCAGCAGCCATTCAGCATCAGGGACAGTGCCATATTTAAACAAGATAAATGCACAGAAGAAAGACCATCTGTTAGCATGCCAGTCAATTTGTAGATACAAGTAGATCCATAGCAAGTTGTGACAAATCCATGTGCCAGAGCCCCCTCCAATATTTCTAGCAGAGTACAGACAAGCATAAGGAAGTCATTTGTGCATGCCCTAATGGTGCTGTCAGCCTGCCTGGGTGGACTCTGCTCTCTGTGATATCACAGTTCACCTCTGGGACAGGTGACAGAGCAGAGTTGATGTTATCAGTCAATGGCTCCCCTATATAGGAGCATGAAGGTAGGCATGACAACTTTTTAGCTCAGCTCTAGTCAGTGGCTTTTGCCAAAGCCTTGAGCCAAAGCTCCTCCGGACGAGTGCCCAGAAACATTTGGCTCTAAAACCAAGCTGAGGGATCTCTAAGAGCCAAGATGTAGAAGCCTCATGGAGTCTCTGTGGCCAAAACCATGGAAAAGGAAATTAGCTTTGAATAGAGCCCTTATAGATCAAACACCCAGAGCAGACTAAACATCTTTGACAATGAGTCTAATATTTCATGGCAAGGCAATTTTGCTCAGTAATTTGTTCAGATCTAAATGCTTTTAGTTCTCTAAGTTCATTTCTCACTAAATTATTTTCTCAGGACAGTTTGTTTGAACATAATAAGGAATCCAAGCCTCAGCTATAGCGGGAACTTTGCAATACAAATGTATGTGTTATAATACCTTATTTTCCATCATGGGGATTTAATCAAATTCACTAAAATGATGGCCTATAACAGAGATTTTTCAATAATGTATGTTAAAAGTGTTATTATGTAATGACTTAGAAGTAGGGAGTGAAAAGATGATAGTGTGTTTCGGCATACAATATGCTATGAAGGATTAGCTAAACTATTGGGAGCCCACACAGGTCTCCACTACCCTCAGCACTTGTGAGTCATTGTGGTCTTGTTTGTTTCTCTGATAAATTCAGTAAACTGGAGTGTAGTATATCACGCAGCAGTGCCGTATATCATTCCATTCTCTAATAGGAACATAAAACAACCATTGATTGCAAACAGGCTCTTTTAAAGATTCACTACACTGTTTGGCATTTTCAAATGTTTTTATGTTGGCAAGCTATTATAATAACTCATATGGGATCAAAATGCATATAACTTATTCCAAAGTATTCCACATGCTAATTAAGTAAACAGAAATGCACTTGTCTCTACCTCCCCCATCAAAAGCAAGCACACTTATTCTCCAGAACATTATTTCACTTCAACTTCTCCTCTTTATGTATCATTCCAAGCCTTCTTCCCCCACCTCCAGCATTCATATTCCTGTTCACTGAGTCTCTTGTTACTGTCTCTGTCTTTTCATATATCTAAAATATTAAAGTAAAGCAAGGCAATGAGTCACTTTTTATCTCTCCAAGGAGGAGAGAGGAAGATGACACATTGTGCACTGATCGTACTAAGAAAAATACAGTAAATGTGGAGATTTTTTGTTTTGTTTTTATTTAATCTTTATCAAAACCGCATTGCACGAGCCATCTTCATTTCTGAAAAAAACAAGAGAGAGCAAAGCAAAGACAGGTGGAAGAAGCACTAAGAATTATACCACTTATGACATTTTTTTCAGTTCAGTTCAGGGTGCTGGTACTTGACTGCAGCTTGAAAATAGTCATATAAAAAAGAGTTTGATATTTATTAATTTCAAGCAAAATAAGCTTCCCCTCAATGTCCATATGTGTAAGTTCCATTAGTATTACTCATCCACATAAACCAAGTGAAGAACAGACCTCTTAGAGTCAATTGTATTTTCACATTTGAAGCCAGAACTACAGTCTTCCATTATTATGTTTATGGCTTATGTTTTTTTTAGAGAGCAGACACCACTAAGACCTTCACACAGAATGGGTGGGGTGATCCCTGAGCTGACATTCTGCAATCCACATTGTGCAGAAGGCAGAGGGGGAATGTCTGTCCCTCTGAGTCTCCCTCCCTGCAGAGCTGGGGGGCCTTTTCAAAAGGCTCTCACTCTGAGCCAGTTACTTCTTTGAGCACTGGTGGGGCTTCCGATCTCCAATGTATCCGAGAAGGAGACTGCAGTGAGATGGGAGGACAAGGAGTGGAGTCTGGCCCAAATGAAGTACTGGGGCTGGGACCAGGAAATTGCTCCCACTAAGGAGTTTTCAAAGGAGTTCACCTGGGTGAAAATGGTCTTTGAGGTACAAATGGTTCACACCCCAACTCGTGGCTATAATCAGTTTTGCCAGAGGAACAGCCAAAACAGCTGCTCCACGATGTCTCATTAGATCTGCCATTTTACACACAGCAGCCAAAGACAAAACAGGCAGTTGCTTGGCAGAAGCCTGAGGCTGCTTGGCACCACAGCACAAGCATGCTCTTAGCTCTGGCTGTGGCCAACCCCAGGCACAGAGAGAAGGAGAAAGAGAGGAGGAGGAGGAGGAGGAGGAGGAGGAGGCAGCGCCAACAGGCAGTGCCAAGCTTCATTATTGCAACAAGATTTACAGGTTGTGGGTTAGCTTTCTAAGCAGGTAACAATGCCTGAAATGATAGAGAAGGACACACAGCATATCTGAATCTCTCAGGAATGCTGCGAGGTCTGGAGAGCCATAAGCAAAAGGAATTGTGTCATATCCATGCTACTCTCAAGTCTGGCAGTGGGCTCCCATCCCTGGGTGTTCCTGTGAAAACAGAGGCCTAGCAAGCCAGCCTTTCAGTGCTTCACAGCATAGAGAAGGATTTTGAGTGCTATAATTGAAAGATTAGCTACAATCACCCCAAGCTCCAGTTCAGATTCAGACACACACCATGACTGATTTCCATAGTAGCTATATATTTCCATTTACTGTTGCTCTATCAAAATGCATTTATGCAAAATAACCAATGTAAAGGAAGCAGGCAGTCTAAGAGGGAGGCCTTATTATTGTATGGGTAGTCTTTCTCTTGCAGTGTATGTTTCAAACGTGAATTTGAAATGGATCTTCCACTTTGAGATGAAGGTTCCAACTTGCTGATACACCCTAATTTTAGTAACTATGTTGAAGAAGAAAATATTAATCCCTTCAAAATAAAATCTCAGAACTCTCATTTAAGATCCTTATGGTCCCTCACAGTGAAGTCACAAATATGCAGATCCTGCTAGAAGAATTAATATATTTCATTTAATAAAGTGAAGTTTGTGGTTTTTTTTGTACTGTACTGCCGTGGCATCTTACCTGTTTTTCCAAGACAGTTAACATTCCTAAGATCACTCACAACTTCTGGACGTTCTGGACAGTGTCCGCCTGCACTAGAATGTAGAGTAAAAACACTTGTATTTGGAAGCCTCAAGTTTATCTTCCCCTGAGACTTTTGCTTGGTTATTGGGCTCCATTGTGGCCAATGTCTTAGCATCTCTGACACGCAAGAGCAGACTGCTCTGTGCAGTAGAGCTGTTGGAATCAGGATGGTGATGCTGCATGCCAGACAATTCCATCAGGAGCAGCATGCCTTGTTCAATCCCTTTACCTACACAGGGAACACTTAAGTTCTCAAATCTACCCACTGCTTGCCCAGTCAGTTCACTTTTTCCAGTGAAGATTTTATAAGGGTGATATTCTAAATTTAACTGCATGCTCAGCCATTCCCAGTAACCCTTGGACACCAGAGATTTTGGATCACCACTGCCATCTAAGCCTCACCTTTGGCCAACAGGCTGAAGCATTTCTGCAGGCCTCAGGAGTACTCCTTTGGCCAAACTGAACTGAGCAGACCCTGCAAGTAAACGCTTAACTCTCGTCTGTGCTTTAGGAAAAATCTCTTGGAAAATCTGCCCTACAGCTGCCTGGATCAAACTGCAGAATGCCCACATTGTATCCTGAAACCTCTGAGAAGAAAATATAGACCTCTGAGCACTTTGCCAAATAAGTGGTGGCTGTGCTTGTGGAGGACATGTTTATACAAGAAATTATGAAAAGTGCACAATAATGTCTAAAAGAAATAAGCCCTCAAGGGTGCAGCTCTTCTTAGAGGAGAAAAGCTAAAAAAGAATTCTAGTTTGCAGTATGTGTCTTTAATTTTATGCTGTACCTTTGAATATGTTGAGGTTTTGGAAGTTCCTTATTCTTACATGAAAATATATTCAAAACTTAGTCGTCTTAAGGTATTTTTTTTTATTTCCAGTGTTGAGCAGGAAAAAAAACCAAAGCAACAAAGTAAAAGAAATACATTCATATCTAAGCCAAAATCCTTGCAGTGAAGGCAAGCTGAGGACTCTCCAAACAATGCCAAGTATGAAGAAGCAAAGATGGTTTCCACCACTCCCCCCCTCCCAAAAAATGTTTTAAGGTCTTTTTCCCCCTCATAATATTAAACTAAGACTTACAACTAATCTGATGGAATTTCAGGCTGAAGCAGCATACTCCAAGCACCTCAGCAGCAATGATGGAAATCTGCATTACCCTTACAGGTACAGAAAATGACACCATCCCTTCAGAGAGCATGTAAGCCATACATCATGAACCTGTACTCCAGAAGCGCGTGTTCTGTATGGAGAGGGAGGATGGATAGGAAGTGAACGCACTTTCAGGGTAGTGTAACACAACCCTCTCCTCTGCCGTTCCCTTCTGCTGGCATCAGGGTGGATGTAATTCTTCTCATGCATTATTGATAGGTCCAAAAGCCTGCCAAGCTTGCCTGCTTTTTTTGTGACAGACAAAGGAGGGTACATGGATGGCACCTCTCACTGCTCGGGGCTCTGCTTTCATTAAGAACATTTTCTGCCTGTTCTCCAAGGGCACCCTCTGTCAGAGACTGCCACGCAATAAAAAAATATGGCTTTGAAGTCCAGTGAATAGAAACAAAATGAATTAGTGTTCAGGTGTTCCTGCAACCTGATTACAAAGGCCCAATTCAGTGGCGTCCTTCACACCTTTTCACATGTCCCTGCATAATCTCTACACATCTTTTAGGCTCTCTGCCTTTCTAATCCCCCTCCTCCCTGTTCCCCCCCATCCCTTTATTTCCTAATGCTTGCAGGTCCTCCAGGAAGATACAAGCACTTACAGTTGTTGAGTGATTAAATATTTATAATCAGGGCAATGAGTGAGGTGTTGAATAATAAATGCTAAGGTTGAGGCGGCCTTAGATAATTTCTGCAGATTTCTTCATCCACAGCCTCTTTGATTCTAAGGCAAAATCCTTTTAATTAACAATAACTTTTTTTCTTTTTTTCTTTTTTTCCTTTTTTCTTTTTTCTTTTCTTTTCTTTTCTTTTCTTTTCTTTTCTTTTCTTTTCTTTTCTTTTCTTTTCTTTTCTTTTCTTCTTCTTCTTCCTCTTCTTCTTCTTCTTCTTCTTCTTTCTCTTCTTTTTTTTTTTCCTTTAGCAGCTGTGACTGGCAATAGTCCTTTATCACTGTTTTTTTCCATGAACCTTAACCCTGAGAAAGTGCTAGAGCTGTTATTATAACCTTAGATAGACATGCATAAAATTTACATTGATTGTTGCTTGCTCACATGTGCCTTTTTTATCATGATGTGACTCTTGGGGATGTCCTGTCCAGGGCTAGGAGTTGGACTCAATACTTGTGGGTCCCTTCCAATTCAGCATATTCTGTGATTTTGTGATATATAAAACATGTACATAAAAATATCTATTTACCTACATTCACTCAAACACCTCTACATCAACTAGTATTTACTTAAGAAATGAAAGTCTGTAATAAATCATCAGTCAGCTGTTAGGGACAGTTACAACATGTTGTGATGGGGAAGATAAGTGACTTATATAAAGCTTCTTTAAAGAGCTGTCATTTTAGCCAACAGCACACTTTACAGAACGGAAAGAACAGCTAGATTATCCAAAGGTTTCTCTTGATTTGAACTAGGAGTGAATTTAGTGTTTAATATATTTCTTTTCTCTCCTTAATTTCCATAACAAACAGCATTGGAGCTTGGGATTTTTTGCATTTTATTTCCTTATTAAATACACTTTAAAAACAAAAGAGTGCTGGTTTCTAGAGTAAAGTGATAATTTCAGTTTGAGGGAAGGAAAATCCTTCTTCTTTAAGAAATATTGCAGACACTTGTGGTATGGAGAAAAAGCCTGTAAAAGTGATGTCGCATGAGATCAGAAGTCCTGCAGCAAGTAAGAACCTTTTCCCTTCCCGTCTTTCCTTCCAATTACATTCAGTCTCATGACTATGCAAGAGACTGATTTGTCATTTCTGAATGCTAGATTTGGTGGAGAGCTGCTGGTATAGCACAGACAAAGCAAAATACAAAGCAATGACTCCTGTGATCCAGGGTTCACAGAGGCTAATGTGAAATGACCAAAAGTAGGAAAAATGCATTCAGCAATAGGATTTGGAAAAATAGCAAAAAGATATCTGACAGTTAGGAGTTTTGAAGCATTTCAGTGTCAAAGATGACCTAACCTGGAGCATAAAACTAACAAAGAAACATTAGGAACCCCACAGTCTGTCTCCAATCATGTCACTCTGATGTCTATATCACTTAACTCCTCTCAAAATGAATGTTACTGTATTTCTATATGTGATGACACTGTTTTGAAACTTGGTAAACAAATGTTCTATAGTATTCTAAGATCTTAAAATTAAAAAGGAACTTGAAAACATTCAAAAGGCAAGCCAATGTAAAGGTTTCTGTCTGATACCACTTCCCTCTCATTCTTCCCCCGCTCCAAGGCGCACCCTTTCCCACAGAACACAGCTCCTTCAGGAAACATCCACCTACTCTGCCACAGTCCTCCCCACAGGCTGCAGCGTGGCTATCTGCTCCACCACGGAGTACCTCATCTTTGTTCTCTTCCTCCTCCTCCTCCTGACCTTGGTGTTTGCTCTGCGTACTCTCACTCTTTTTGTTCCCTGCTCTTCCTCCCTCTGTGCAACACTTGCTGCCATTTCTTAAACATGCTTTCCCAGAGCACCACTTTGGCTGATGGGTGCAGCTATGTCCTGTGATGGGTCTGCTGGAACCAGCTCTTTGGCAGAGGGCAGCCCCAGCCTCTTCTCATGGAGGCCACCCCGCCGACCCCTGCTGCTGGCACAGACACCCAAAATAGGATTAAAATTTTAGCAAAAATTATTTTTTCTGAATGTGTAATCTAACATGCTGTAGGTGGATGCTGATGAGGAATATATCTACTGATGCATTCTGTTGTTTGACTTTTCAGCTATAAATACATATCAAGAGAAATTAAGCTGTCCACTTAAGCTCAGTCATTGAAATACAAAAGGGAATAGGGTTTGAGTTTAAATCAAAACATTTTCACACTGGTGATTCACTCTGTAATGCAAACAATACAGCTGCTCTGGTCATATTATCTCATATTATCATATTATCTACCATTATATCAAGTAATTTGAAATAGTATGACATCCAAAAGAAAGCAGAAGTTGGTATTGATACCTCAAGGAGGAAAATGGGAACATCCTGGCAGACTAAGAAGGTCACCAGGTATGAAAATATTTGCTCTATTTACATGTGTAGCTTCAAACACAGGTACAGTGCAACAACAGAAGCAGCAAACTGCTTCTGTTGGACTTTTTCCTTGTTCTTGTTTTCAAGCACTGTTCATGTTGTAATCCTATCCTCCTACCCAGCTTCATGCTGCATGGCTAATTCATCTTCCTGTTGCACCTCACCAGGCTTCAAGAACTCAGTCTTTAATAAATTCATGTGTTTACTTTTGTGCTTGGACCATTTATACCCAGAAGGATGAGAGGAAAACATGGATCCTGTACAAAGAAATTTCCAGAAACCTATTTGGACTGTAAACTCTCCAGAGCAGCATGCATCTTGGTGGTGTTCTCTGTGGCTTCTCTCCTCATCATATGTTGACAATAGATGCCACAAAATTATTTTTTTCAAACTAATTTGATTTCTCACACCTTTTTGGTATTTACAGAGGGAGAAAAAATCATCTCTAAGTCAATTCTCTTAAGTAAACTCAAGCCTTTAACCTTTGTTTTCTTGGAGTTTTCTATTCACTTCTCATAGCATTTTCTGTTTCCAGAACTGGGTGCTTTACTAGAGATACCACGTCAACTTTTAGTTGTAAAATGCTGTAAACTCACCAGTTTCAGGAGAGTTGCTTGTGATTTTCACTAATCAATAGGGATGAAAAGTGAGTATGAAGAAAAAGTCCCATTTACACTTCAGACCATTACACCACCTGTTCTTATCTTGGTATGTATAAGGCATTACAGGGTTAAGGCTGTGTTACCATGGTAGAAAGAAAGGAGGCCTCAAGGTGCACAAGATTTATTCCTCCCTCAAAACCTAGTCTTTTGCCTCAAGTGACCTATTACTCTCACAACTGAGCCCAGTTTTGAAACAGATAAAATGCTTACAAGTAATTTTTTCTCCTGAAGAGGACCATTTGGACTGTATATGTTGGACAGCATCCTGCGCAGAGTGAGTAATGGGAAAGATTTCATAGAAGTGCTTGGGCTTGTAAGGAGACAGCGCAGAACAGACAGGCCTTGTAACTGGACAAGATCTTAGTCCTCTGCCTCATTCAGCCACTGAATTAATAGAAAATGGGAACTACTTCTTCCCTCTCCCCTACATTCATGACTTTCTGGAGTAGAAGCTGACACTTTACATGCATCTCCTACCAGCAAGGGTCAGATCTCAGTTAGGGCTTCTTAATGATATCATAATACAGAAATGTAACGATGAAGATGCTAACAATAATGGTAATGGTAAGAGACAAGAAAAAGTCATTCAGAACTATGTTGTAAACATCTCAAAGTCAAGAGCAATCTCCAGATTTAAAAACCAGTCTCACTTCATGGAGAGAAAGTGATTCCATGTGAATAACTAAGTGATGTCAGGGTTTGAACACAAAATCTGCATGAATATTTGACTCCTAATAGTGTTCATTCATGTGATACTTCATGCTCCTCAGTTTCCCTTTGTCAGGCTCATCCTTATATAAGCTTTCAGGCACCCTCAGATGATGCATTACAGAATTAGCAGAAGTGTGCATGCCACAGCTAGAGCAATGGATTGGAAAAGGTTGCCTAGCATTGCCTTCTAATTTCGTTTCCTCTCCCCACCGAGGGGTAATTGCCAAACCACCAACAGCTAAATAGATCCATCAACAGATGCCAAGGCTGCTGCTAGGTTTCAGCCATGTCTTTCCCAGTAGGGGCCACTACAGAGCATCTAATAGCAAGGAAGACTGGGAAGAGAAAATGAGTACAGTGTAACAGAAGGACCCAGGTAAATATGAAAAATGCTTCACTGGAAGATTAATCCTTCCTGTAGTCCATCGTTAAAGTAATAAAAGGGTTATGATTCATTTCCTACATTATAATGGAGGAGGCAATTAGTAATTACTGGATTTATAGTATTTGTTGTGTTAACTCAGCCAATAAAATACACAGCAAAACTGTTTTTCTGAAGCACATTCATTGCAAAGTAATGTTCTTGAAGCATTAAAAATGCAATCTACTGCACTGCACTTCATGTATTATTACAGAAAGAAGGATGGTTCTCCAACGTACACTGAGGTATTAAGAACTCAAATATTTTCATTTTTTTCTTATGCATTGTTTTTTTCCCAAAGGGAGTTTAAACAATCTGAGTAATCTCCAGTAATAGAATTTAGCACAAAACTCTACATGTGCTTAATGTCTATTGTTAAAAAACTAAGCACCCTTTCTCAAACTTTCACATCTTTCCCCTTAATGTACAATCAAGTTTGTGTCCTTTTGTCATATGGGAAAATGGTCAGAATCACATAATCTTCACTGGCTACTGGAATTTCCTTTGTATCTGCCCTAATAATACTTTCTGCTTCCACTAAAGTATTTCCTTAAAGTAGTATTTGCTTCAGTAGTATTTTTGTCCTGCTGTGAATTGGAGCTCCATTATTATACATTGGTCAGTTGTACATAAAGATTTACATTCTGGAACTGCTACAAAGTAAATTTTATATTAAAACAGCTTTTAATATATAGCAAAAATTTAACCTGAATTAACAAAAAATGAAAGTATTATTTCTGTTACATTCTTGTATCTTACCTATATGTGCTTTGGAGTTCAAGATTTTGGAAAGTCATTGCTTTATAATGTTCCATGTTTAGTTATTGGGCTTCTGTCCATGAGCTAAATTAGACATGTAGAATAATAGAAAACACGTGAATTTCCATCCAAAAAACACAATCATCTTTCACTTTAGCCAAAGGAAAGTATACAATAAACACCATTCATCTAGAGGGACCCTACAGCCAGGGAGGGGAAAGGGAATGGAAAGAGGTGAAGTTTGAGGAAACCCCTCCAACTTAAGCAAGGCATTTTTCTAAATCACAACTGTAAGGGTAACCCCCATGAAATTCAGGATTGCCAATTCCCCTGCTAACACATTTTCCGATACATTCCCTAAATATTTTCATTTGCAAAAATAGGATTGACTTTCCCTCCACTGAAAAAAGCCTAGCCACATAATCCTCCATCATCAAGGCAGGAACAGCCTTGTAATGCAATTTCCTTCTGAAAGTTCTTAAAACTGAATTCAGAGTTAAACTGTCATGCGTAGCTCTCCTCAGGGGTTCCTGGAAAACCATTTTCCCAATTGAGTATGTAACTCTGTGAAACCAAAAAGGGAAGCAGTCAATCTTGTCAGCTGTTTCTAGTCAAAAAGGTTTTTGACAGAGCAGAATTATTCTTAGAAATGAGTTTCTGCTATGGAATTAAGTTCACTAGAGTAAAAGCTGTTGGAAAATTAAAAATGGTCAAAATTATTGAAATAAAATTTCTTTATTCATCTGTACATTTTTTTAACTCTGTTGTCTCCAGAATTTTCATCAGTAGTACTGATTTGCAGATTCTATGTGAATAAAAGCAAACAGTAATCTGAACTTTTTGGAGAAGACAATAAAAGCTTACATCCTCCAACATTAGTGACAGATCTATTGCAAATGCATTATTTGCTACGTTGGAGAAAATCTTATATAAGCAGCATGTAAAAAACCCCAAATAATATTAAGTTATCTAGCATACTCTTTATCACTGCTTCCTTAATATGGTTTCAAACATGAAGAAGAGTCTGTGTGCCTTAAAGCTTGTTGTTTTTTAACCAACCGTATCAGTTGATCTAATAAAAGATAATGACTCTGCAAACCTTCTCTTAAAAACATTTCACACAGTCTAGCTAGAGACAGAGGGGAAAATTAAGTTCACAAGCCTTGCTTGTGAAGTCCCATCGAAGGGACGATGAATTTGTCTGGATGCAATATGTAATAAACAACCCTGTGAAAAAAAAAGGCAGAAGCTTGCACAGCATCTGCTTTGCAAACTTAAATAACTTGGCCATTTAAGTTGTTTTGTTTGGTCTATTACATATGGCAAAATGATCCAATTGATGCACTCAGTACCATCAGTATTTCATTTTTAAAAACTAATCTGTTCCCTTCCCCTCCTCATGTTGATGGAGGATCGGTTTAATATCTGGATTGCTGGCAGTGCACTTGAGTGCTGGTGAGTCAGATAGATGGGAATGCTCCCTCTGAGTCAGTGTGGAGCCAGCCTCCCAGCATGGTGCTTGGGGACACTCTGGTGCTTGAGCTGCAATCATTTAGATCAGAGAAAACCAAAGCCCTGAACAGTTGCGGTCACTTGAATTCAGATGGAAAAAACAGAGATATGACACCAGTATCCTCAGCAAACTCAAAAGAAGACAATAACTGCATGAGGGCAGATCTGCTCACACTCTGCCAAGAACCTTGATGAGATAAAGATAGTCTTTGTTTTCTACCATTAAATAGTCAAGCTCATTATTTTTATTATTAAAAGAAACTGTAAAAGTTTCTATATTACACACAAGAAGTGGTTGCTTTTCAGTGCTGCACAAAGTGATTCTGTTGCGTATAAGCTGTAGGTTTGCACAAGACAAGGAATAAATCAGTCCTAGCTGTGCTTTTGCATAGACTTCAATGGAGTTTAGAGCTGTCCTAGACTTTTTAAATGATCTGTAATTCATCTGGAAGAAAACAAAAGGAATTTAATCACAAATGAATTCTTTTAGAAAAAAACCCACTGTGCTACCAGTTCTTCCCTTGGCCTGTAAGCTGTTTGCAATCAGGGCCCAGATTCTTATTCCATGTTCACCCAGTGCATAGCACAGTCAGCTCCTCTGGGTTTTTGAATGATGTATCTCAACAGCGATAACCCTGATGACAATGATGTCCATGATAATAAATTCAACACTCTCCAGTGAATAACACGTATAATTATTACACTCCATTTCTGCTTATTATTCAAGTATTTTTAGTTTCCCTTAGCAAAAGTTCATGTCACTGACAATGCATCCAATTAAATACACAAAAATGAACATCTGCAAAATTTCAAGTACCAAGAAAGCTCTGATACTTTCTTGCTTCAAGAAAGAAAGGGGACAGACTGACAGGGAAGTTTTTCTCTTTTTTTGGTTCTGAAATGCTACAGCTCTTGTAACCACCATCCCCCTCATTCACATAGTTGCACAGTTAGTTGGCAATTTACTAGGGAATCATCATGTGCACAGAAAACCATCTGAGAAACAAACCCAATTCAGTGAAAGGGAGAATGACACTAACATTCAAAGTGATCTGAGTTGCACAGGTCAGGGAAAAAAGATTATTGTACTCAAAGTAAAACAAATAAACTTTTACTTTCACACTGTTTCAAAATGGAAAAGCATGTTTCCTGATATGTGACGTTCAAATGAAACTATCCGTAAAGTATATGTTGAGATCCTGACCTGAGAAGTCACGTGGCAGGATAGAACTCAATGCAAAATTAAAAGGAATGAGTTCTCCACCCACCAACTTCAGCAGCGCTTCTAGGCACCATAATAATTAATTGAGCCCTGATATTTCATCAGCTGTTGATTACAGAGTGGAGCTGAGTGGAACATTTCACACAGAAAGTGAGACAATGTTGCAACAAAGTCAGGAAAAAAATATCACTTTTCACACAGCATTGTTTTGTGAATTTTGGCATTCAATTTCACTTAACTGAATGAAGAATAGATTGAGAGAAGGTGAGCATGCCAGAATGAGAGGGAGAGACAAGGCTCAGACAGTACACCATACTCTAAGTGGTTCACATGTTTAATAGCTGAAGAGATGGGAGAAGATTCTCCATTTGACCAAAATTTTGTTGCATGCAAAGGAGAGACCTTTTGGGGAAACAACCAACACTCCCAGATGTTTTGACCAGACTCAAGACATTGACTCCCAGCCCAGAGCAGTAGGAAGACTGATCCACATCTCTAAGGTTGGTCAAAGTCCCCTAGTGAAATGCTGAACAGCTGAGCATAGGTATTAGAAACACTGAAGTATAGCCCTTGACATCCAGTCGCTTGTTTTGGAGAGAAAGCTGTGCCCAAGGGCAGCTGCACCAGGATATTTTGCCAAGATGTCTCTGCTATGGGCAATGGTGTGGCAGCTCAGAAGCCAGTGGAGAGCTGGTTGATAAAGGCAGTTGAGAAATAAAAATGTTCATTTTTATGACTGCCAACATTCACCTCAGCACTGCTCAAGACCCTCAGTATCTCATGTCTTTCCCGGAGCAAACCCTCTTCTGGCTGAAGAGTTTTGACACTGATTTTAGTGTAAGCTTTAAGGAGTTTTAGAGGGTGTTGTGTGAAGGGGGTTTTTGTCCAGACACTCAATTTAGGAAATTTCTCCATTCCTCAATAGCATAATCCTTTGTGGGGGAGGTGGGGAGGTGTGTGTGTGTGTGGGTGCATGTGTGGGTGTGTGTGGAATTTCCAAGAATCACAGAATATTCTGAGTTGGAAGGGACCCACAAGGATCATCAAGTCCAATTCTTATGTGAATGGCCCATACGGGGGTCAAGCCCACAACCTTGGCATTATTAGCACCAGGCTCTAACCAACTTTGTTTATATTTGCTTAAGTATCAGGGAAAAAACAAACATCCATGTTTTAGCTATTTTTGATTGCGTAAATTCTGTATGTACAAATGCAGTGAAATGCATTACCCTCGCATAGCAAACTTTTTATTCAACCACATGATGTAAACAGCTATTTTTGTTCTTTTTGCTAGGACTAGGAGTGCTTTGGATGAAAGAGGATGGGGGGAGGAAATACTGGCATGTGTGAAATGTAGGAGAGGAAATGTAAGAAGAGAGAAATCAGAACATGACACATAATAGGGCTACAGAAAGAGCAGTTGATAAAAAAAAAGATAAGCATTGAAGAGGAAATTAAAAGACAACAAGTTATCCACATGGAATTGATCAAGAAACAAGAGCATGTATGCCTGTAGTAACATCTCCATCTCCCATTGGCAGTTCCTCCAAGATCCAGGGTGTTCCCTGAGTCCTGGCTGACATCCAGCTTGGTTAATTATGTTCTACTTACATAAAATTCCCCTTGCAGTTTCAATTGGACACCACTTCGCATCCCAAACTGTTCTGCAGTGTGGTTATGCCTGCTTCACAGCAGAGATGGCTGCATTTCAGCAGGGAGCAAAGTTATCTTTTTATATAGTTCATGTACTATGCTATAAAGCACCTGGGACCCTTCTGCATCAAACGCGCTGTACACATTATGTTATCAGTAGTATTCAAGTTATTAGGAGAAATAGTATACAGTCATCATTTATCTACTGAGACAATAAATTCTCTGTTAAGTAGGGTCTAAGCTAAATCACAGTGCCATAGTAGTGCTCAGATGGAATTGAATGGCACAGTTATAAAAGTAATTGAATGAGCCAGTATGGCTACAGCTGGGGAAAGTAAATCAAAGGCCCAGATCCTCAGCTTAAGCAAAACAGATTCATAGAAGCTCAGCTATTTACACCAGTGGGGAATTTACCTCAAAAAAACAGGCTGGCAAAGAGAGACTGACCATCCCTCCCAAAGTTTTAAAGCTTTCCCCCTCAGCGGGAGCAAGCAGGCAAGTGCTGATGAACTGTGTTTAAGCAATAGTTGCAGACTAAGGGAAGGTTCTGAGGCCAAAAGATTAGAGAAAGGGGAAAAATGTGCATGCACGCGCACACACACACACACACACACACACACACACACTCACACACACACGAGGGAAGAGCCAAAGAAAGAGAAAACAGAGATTCAGAATGTAACTAGGTCATTGCAAAAATGACCCACAACAGTCAGCTGATGCAGGTGAAGGAGAGAGAAGAGGGGAATTGTGCTGTTGCCCAGTAGCTTGAAAAGAAATCTGACTGCTTATTAGTTTGGGTTTTTGTTGTGTTTGTTTTTGGGTTTTTTATGTTTAGATCAAAAGGGCAGTAAGTAATTCAATCCAGGTGTTTACACAGAGAACAGTATTAGAATGGGGATGCGTGGAAGCCACATGGGAATATCTGCTAAATGAGACTACATTCAAAACAGCCATTCAGCAGTCTTGCAAAACCCATTGTATGGAGGAGAGTTGACCACTGCATAATTCAAGTAAGTGAAAGACAAAGTCATTGAGTGACTGAGTGCAGCAGCTTGTGAGGCACAGAAAGGTTTGCTGTGCAACTGGTCTAACCTGTTACTTTTAGGATCACTTCCACATCCAGTGTTAGGAGATGGAGCATGATAAGTTCCACAATGAAGAGTGTGACAGAAAAAGATAATCAATTAGTGTGAAAGGTAGTCAATGTAGAAAAAGCAGATCATTCAGCTTCCAGAATTTCAGAGAAGTGTGTTTAAAATATAAAAAAAAGTTTAAATTAATTTGTGGTAATTTTATTTTTTTCTTTATCACACTTTTGGGCTACTGAACAGGCACTGGCACTCCATTCTCTATGTTTTATTGTAAAATGTAACGTGAAAAGGACTGTATAGTGAGAGACAGACATCTTTGAGAGCATGATTTTTCTGCTGAAGAAAGCTCATTTGAACCTGCAAAGTAGACATATGAGAGGAGCCAAAAATCTTTCATCCTTAGTGAAGTTAGAGATAAGGAATTGTTAGAGATAAGGCACAGCATCACCAGCCAGTCAAGGTAGGTGATTGTCCTGCTCTGCTCTGCATTGGAGCATCCTCACCTTGAATATTGTCTCCCCAGGCCCCCCAGGGCAGTAGCCACAACCCCAAGCCTGACAGAGCTCAAGAAGCCTTCGGACAACACTCTCAGGCTCATTAGTGTAAATCTTGGGGTGTCCTGTGTAGGGCCAGGAGCTGGACTTTGATGATCCTGATGGGTCCCTTCTAACTCAGCATATT
Organism: Struthidea cinerea; assembly: GCA_013397865.1. Classification (NCBI taxonomy): domain Eukaryota; kingdom Metazoa; phylum Chordata; class Aves; order Passeriformes; family Corcoracidae; genus Struthidea; species Struthidea cinerea. The sequence goes on from VZTI01004088.1 coordinate 5,268,298, forward strand.
CTATGATTCTGCGACACTCTGTGGAATACATTATTAGAGATACTGTTTCAAAAGCCTCGTCAAGGTGCAGGTAAAAATTGTATTTTGTGCCAGTATTTGGCATCTTCTAAAGGAGAAGGAAAGTCAGTTGCGAAGGTGATGAGTTTACCTCCTACTGTCTTTTGATTGACCAGCCAGTCCTGCTGCAAACTTCAGAAGATAGCAAAATTCTTAAAAAGTCAGCTGAAACAGATTCAAACAACTAAAATCAAGGTGCAGAGAATATACTGAATACAGTCAAAGAGTGATTGATTTAAATGCAAAATACTGCTAGATAGCATAATTTCTTTCAAAATAGGATAAAGTACAACAGCAGCTACTTCATACTTGGGAAGAAAGAATACTTTTTCAGAAAAAACTAAAGATAATTGGGAATAAAGCTTAAGAAAATGGGTCAAGGAATATTTTTATTATTATTTTGTACATACTGTGAAGTATTTTGTTGAATTACAGGACCACATATCTGAAAATCTTACTGAAGCATCAGAGACAAGGCTTAATTCTTTATTGTGGGCCTGCTAATGCTCTTCAGAATTAAGCTAAATTACAGCACCTTTCAAGCCTCATATTTTTGACAAATGTCTAAGTCTTCTTGATCTTTACCATGTATTTCACACTGGTTCACAAGTGAACTTTTCAAAAAATTAGCTTTTGATTTTGTGCCTTGCATTTTGTCAACGGGATTCTTGTGAGCTTTGGGTTAGCAACTTTAAGCCTCTGCTTCACAGAGGCTAATTAAATTAAATCAACTGAGTGAAAAGGCAGCCTCTCAGGTCTGCAGTAGAACAGGAGCCAATCCCAGAGGGACGAGGAAGGGTAAGGCAGCAGCATGCAAGCTTTTCCCCTTCCCCCTTCCTCTTTGTGGAAGCTGTCCTAGGCACTGTCCAGGAGGTTGTCAGCTGAAACTGGCGGCTGCCATCAGCTAACACTGGGCACATGAAAATGAGCCAAAAAGACAACAGAAGGAGAATGAAAGTGCCAATGTCCTCAAAATTCTGGCGCTGAATGGAAATAAAATCTCCTTTATCTACCTCACTAATTTGTTTGATTAAGGGGATGTGACTTATCCCCATACACTGGGGACTGGCGAGAAAGCTGCTGGGAGATGGCTTTTGAAATCGTGTGTGCAATTGATTGCAGCTCCCAGTCTGTGGGCAGCAACTACAGTATTATACTCTGATTAGTAGAATGGCCTCACTATAGGAAAGTCTGTGAAGCTGGGAAAGCTTAGGGTAATTTCTACTTGTATGTGCCACAAGGCCACAATCAGCAGACATAATTTAGGGTCATAGTAGTTATCACGTCAGGTACAGGTGGAAGTTTAGAAAACTCACCTTTATAGGACTATTTTTTCATACTGCAACCTGAGCCCACAGGTTAAAGGTTTAAGTGTCCAAGTCAGCATTCACAGTTGGAACTGGAAATTATTTTGCCGTATCGCATAAACATGGCAGTAACATTTCCTCTCTGAATGTGATGTAATCTTGTGCTAAGTGGCTGAAAACCTGGATGCATTGATCACAAAGAAGGAGATAGGTCTGCAGGAATAAGTAATGTGTGTTAATAAACCAGTTATTGACATAAAGAGACAGGAGTGTTTCAAAAAACTTAAATGCTTTCAAGCACACAAGCTTTTCTTCAGGACTAAATTTCATATTCTTACACTCCTTAAACTCAATGGGAGCTTTAGCATGAGCTCATTCATCTCGCACATTTAAATTGCAAATAGAGAGGATATAAGATTCATCCTAAAGGAAATGAAATTACCTACCATTAAAGAAATGATGGGGTTGTTCTAAATAAAGCCTCGAGTGCTGGAGCATCTTGACCCAAAGTGGGTGTAGAGTTCAGAGAAGGCAAGTCAGAACACTTTTTAGCATTGGTTTACCCACCTGTTAAACAGGTCTAACAGTCAACCTCAGGAAAACAGAGAGGATTAATTAACATATCTGATGCTCTCTGAGATTCAAGAGAACAGAAAGAATACAGTGCAAAATACTATTCTTATTTTTGTCATTTTGGTGATCCATCATCCCGCAGCTCTGTGGGGACAGGAACTACTCTCTGATTCAGCAGGCAAACACATGCAAAAGCCACTGAGATTTGCCTTTGTTGTGGGCTGTCAAATGTGTTTTTATTTTTATTTAATTATTGGCCTTTATTGGGAGTGAGTTCCGATTCTGAGTGCTTCCATGGGACATCATATGATGAGGTGGTACCAAGGGAAGTGCTGCAAAGTAGGTCAGGTACCACAAATGTAACCAGACAAGACACTCAGGGGAAGTTCAGCTGTTTCAAACAAGTCAGAGACTACAGCCTGGAAGACAGTGATTAAAGCCTAGAAGCCACAGCATGATAGGCCTGAATCACTCCAGCAGTCAGATAATGTTGTGCTATTATCAGTTTTCAACCATCGTGCTAAAATTCTTATCCTGCCAACCTTACTCACATCAGGGACTATCCCTTGCCTGGCAAGGAGACCCATTTCCTGTGTTCACACATCATAATTGAGGTCTGAGCCTAGAATAAATAAAGGCATATGAAAGACACTCAGTGCTGTCTACGTTGGATAAACTTTGCCTAGGCATTTGAATTTTTATCCAAATTGAGCTCAATCATTGAATCTTTTCTGGTTCTTACACAGGCAGGACTTAAAATATTGTCAACTACCTTACATAATTAAACGACTGTTAGTAATTAAATAGCCTCAATATTTGTTGAATTTGAGCTATCTTCCCTCATTCACAGAGGGAAAATAAATCTGGAAGAGATACTTCGATATATGTTTTGTTTAAGTAAAACAGAATTTTAAGAGCTACCTCATACACACCTGTTCATGTCTGCCTGATTTGACAGTCAGTTATAACAATAAATTCCCAATCCAGCCTTTTCAATCTATGTAATCATTGTTCAGCTTTAGCAACACAATTTCTTAAAAGGGGAAGTGTTTGGTGTTACACTGGTCTGAAAAGGCCTAAATTTCATCAATTTCCTTACCTTACTGCTGATCTTTGCTAGCTTCAGATTTTGCCTATGCTTTGTACTAATGTTCTTATAATGTGTTTTCTTTACCCTAGACTGGAAAAACGGAAAAGAAGTTAAGTTTGGGGGTTTTTTGGTTGTTTGGTTGTTTGGGGTTTTTTTCCCCTTAATATACATTTTGATTTTGATATCAAACTGGTCCTAATGCTGATTTTTGACAAAATTAATTGTACCAGCAATGCCCTATCCTGCAGTGCTTTCCCCTTGACATCCTGGGCTGTTACATGTTCCTGGGCAGGCAAGCCTTACAAGGATGCTGTTACACAGCTCTTGTTTAGTGTTTAGATCCTTAATATTTAGATCTTTAAAGTGTTTTGTGTCTACTTCTAGCAGGCTGTGTGCCAGTTCCCCAACAATGTAGCTGAATCAGTAACTTGGAGCCAATTCCATGGTAGTGGGTCCAGCAGTCTGCTCTGGGTATATATCTTGTGAGTCCTGCAGCCTGCATGCCTCTTTGCCAAACAATGATATAATCAATAAGCTGCCAGCTCTTGGATCAAGGATGTATCCAAGATATTTTAGGCTTATCCAATTACCGAATAATTGTGTTTGCAATAACTAGCTCGTGTTCAGCACATTTGGTTATTAGAAGAAAGTTGATTGCTGCTGACTGTTTCAGTGCCAGAACCGGCAGAAAAGCTCTACTTTATTATGTCTCCACTAAGCTTAGAAAAGTTACCTCTGAGTGTTTTCCTATTTTTGGTGTCATGCAATGACATGCAGCTTATTCACACTGCTGTCCTCCAGTGGGGCTAGCGTAAAGGCTTTAAAGATATTGGCAGTATGCCTCCAACTTCCTCTTCTCCCCCTTATACATTTACAGAGCTTTAAATGATAATCCCTAAATTCACAATCAGCTCCTGAAGCCACCCAGTGAGGCAGCAGGATGTGGAGCTGTTCCCAAGCACCCGATGAGCACCGAGTGCTGTGCTGCTGGAGTCCCCTCTCCCTGAGGCCGGCAGCAAATCAGTATAACCCACCTGGCAGGTAAGGGTTCTCTTTGTTATGCAAACAGGTGTTTTCAAGGCTTTTCACTCTGCAGACAAAGAACCTATAGACATGGTGGAAAACTAAAACCATAAGAAATCTAGCTGTTCTGGAACAGTCCTGCTTCAGTGATTTCTTTGAATACAAGTGTAATAACTGCCCAGATATAATAAAAAATGTTAATATATTTTCATGGTCATTCTATATAGCATGGTTTGGTCCCATGCTGGTTTTCAGTCCACAAATTCAATAGGACTCCTTTGAGATATTCTAGGAAAATTTTCTTCAGAAACAATGTTTAAAATAGATTGTTGCACTCATGCACATAGTAGGTAAGCATAAATAGGTTGCAAATGAAGCTGCATAGATTGAGTTTTTAAAATGTTTTTGCAACTCTTGATTTTTCTAGAAGGACTTTAGTCTTGAAATTTGAGGAGGAAATCTAAAAAAATCACAGTGAATATGTTGGACCAACAAAAAAATATTTACATATTGCAGAGCAATACATATTCAATGTGAAAAGGTGATCAGAGCAGAAGCAAATATCCATGGATCAACCAGCGAGTTTCAGTTTGTATCCAGAGGTGTGTTTCTTTATATAGCACTTAACACGAGCTCCCAGGAAATCGGAGTGTGAACACTGAGCACACCACAGATGAGGGTTTTCAGTGGCATTGGTCATGGTTCAAAGAAGATACAGACGCCTTTCAGTCAACAGCCAAAGAGAACCACACACTCTCTTTCCTGGAAATAGAGAAAGTGCTCAGTTAGTGCTCACTATGCAGAAGCAAATAAAGGAAAGGATTTAAAAAAAAAAAAAAAAAAGACATACAAAGGCAGTTTTAAACAAGTGGTAACATCTCTTTTTTTTTTTTTTTGTACTGACAGTTTTAAAAATCACTTAAAATCCACATAAAAGTACAGTATGTGGGATTCAAATAAACACAAGTGGCCTACTAATGCACTAACGTGTGTGTAATTATTTTAAAATCTGGTTGCACAACAATGAACTCTGCTTTTCATCTTAATCTCATGGAGGAGAAGAGATTTCTGTGGTCTTGGTAAAATGCAATCCATGCCAGGCTTGGACTAGTCTGGCCACCCAGGTTTGCCTTTTCATATATCTGATAGATGTGTTTTGACAAGTTATATTAAGTACAAAGCAGGCCACCAGAGCAGCATGTGGAGTTGATATAGACAGAGACAGAAAGGCAAATAACAGTATGAACACACTTTTGTAGGCAGTATTTGCCATAACTGAGTATCCCCCCATACATCATATTACCACACTTCATGAAGGAGAGAAAAAAGTCAGTGTAAGAAATAGGGTTTAAAGGCTTTCAAAAGGCAATATTTTATGCAGGATTTACAGTCTTTGCATCTCCCTTATCTGTGTCAGGTTTGTTTTATTTTTTATATTTTTTAAGAACCAAATTGTTAGCCTTGGTGCACCTTTCATTTTACACTGATTCAGTTAAGGGGAACGTCAGAATTTCCCTTCCCACTCCACCCTTCACTTTCTATTAATACCAGTGTATATTTCATTTAGTCACTCCTCTGAAAACTGGTGCAGAACTTCATAAGGGGAAAAAAAATGCTGGCACGTGCGCACCTGAATTGATTGCCTTTTTCTTTCACAACCATCTTGAGTACATCACCGTCATCCTCCAGAGCGCTCCTAAACAAGTTTTGGCAAAAGCAAAAACAAACACTATTTTACAACATCTTTGGATGCACTTCCAAAATGCAAAACTAATTAATCAGTAGTCTCTGAGAGACTCAGCTAAATGTGGCTGCCTCTTTGACACTGATCTCAGCTTTGATGTGAATATAGAAAGCATGTGAGCAAACCCCCTAAAAGAGGTAATTATTTATTTGTTTGGAAGATGGGGGAGTAGAAGGTTAGCAATAAGTACACAGCTAATCCTGCTTAGGCCCTCCTAACTGCAAGGGTGTTTAACTCCCTGCTTCCTTACACTGTGCCTGCACAGGATGCAGTAGGATGCCTTTCTTGGGCTGTCATTGTGCCAAGTTCCTTACAAAGCAGAATATACTTAAAGGACATGTATACTGTCAAGCCACGTATAAAGACTGTTATTTTTAATTATTCATTAACAGCACTACAGACCTGCTAGCTCGACATATAGGCCTTTCCCCTTGCTTCATTTCACTGTCATTGGTTTTCTAGTCAAGAGTGTGTTCTAAGCATTAGCTAGTCATTAGCATCATATTCTCCAGACACAATATAATCATCCTAATAATTGATTGTAGTGAAGGTAGTCACTTGTATCCCATACAATTCTCAGCCATGAACTTTGTCCCCTGCAGTTTATTATGCACAGAGAAACATCTTGATGCTATAATCTATCTTCCTCACAAATTTACATGAAAGGGCAACAAGCTACATATTGCTCCTTCAAAACATACCACTTGTATGGTGCTGTAAAAGCACCTGCTTTTTCTGAAAAGCATGTTATTAGCAAATATGAAATTTAAAAAAAAATGCACTAAGTGAAAGCCTTCTTCATAGAGATTATGAATGTATGGAGAGAGAAAGTACACACTGGATTTTTCTTTGGAAATAAAACCTATTAAAATAAAGTAGAACGACTTCTGTGACACAAACAAGGGGCCTGTATTGTTACTAGACTGATTAAGAGAAACTGCCTGTAGAAGTAAGAGTAATCTACAATACTTATGTGATAAATACCTTGGGAAAAATGCCTGCTTTCCTTGTTGACTGGACCAATTTAAAATCATTTCATGTTCTTAAATAATTTATAAATTCTACTGGTTTTCTCTCCCCCTACACAGACCTGTCTAATGCAATATATAGACAGTGAAACTTGGAAGTTTTCAAGATGTCTATTTATAAAAGTTTTAAATCTGACTTGTCACACAAATTCTCTAAGCCTAAATATAGTCCTCAAAAGGTGCAAATGAAAAGGGACAAAAAGAAGTCATTGAAATATTTATAAAGATGAGGAGAAAAAAAATCTATGAAAAACAGCAGCTAATTGTAACCCCATTCCCATTCTCTCCCGCCTCCAGCTCAAAACCAATATGATAATTGACCTCTGGAAGATAAAATGGGAATCTTCTATATTTACTTGATAGATTAGATCCATGTATAGAACTCTTATTACAACAGTGATTAGGCCCTTATTTGTATACCGTGAATAAGTATTTTAAGAATCTGGGGAGCTTACTCATCTGTACTATGCAGATACATTTTTCACCATCTTTAACTAAGAAGAGGGATTGCAGGAGTGTTGGACAACACAGTTGACTGTATTGGAAAGATCTCAAACAGAAGAACTATCTTCTTGGAAATTTATCCAGCTCTTATCACAAGAAGGAGTAAACTCTACAAAAATCTTCAGAAACCAATCAGGTCACATGATGTCTACAAGCAGAATGAAGAGGATTTCATAAATCACTGTAGCCAGTTCAGTATAATTCTGAAACCAGGACCTCATCTTAATGTGATGGACACTGAAGCATGAAAGATGGGATAGTTGCAGTTGAGCCAGCATTAAGAACTTTCCTACAAAATAGGAGACAAGTCAGGAAAATTGGTATTGTTTTCTCTGACAGAATGGAAGGAAATTTGAAATACTGATATCATCAAAAGTATTCATTTACTGTGTGTCTCATATTACATCCTTAACTGGTTACTCAAAGATCACTCCACCTTTTGCACATGTGCAAAGCCTTAACGAGTTTATAAGCTGTATAATTTCTGTCTTCTGAGTTAATCACCAGACACTCTTAGTAGAGAAAGCATTGCCTTCTCCTGAGGACGCTCAGCAGTAGCAGTTATTTTTTGAAGCTGTCATTCAAACCAGATGTCATTCAAACAGACCTATTCGTAACTATTTAAAATCTCTTTTTCCAATAGTGATGACTAGATTTTTGTTTTACTTTGTTCTTGCAGAAGGATAAATGCTTCTGATAGCTGTTGCACACAACAGTGAGGCTTTAAAAGAGAAGTTGGAATTCTAGTGAACTCAGTGAGTTGTAACATTTGTTTTTATTGTAGTTTTTGTGGTTGAAGGTGCATATGTCTTCCTATTAATAAAATATATAAAAAATAATGGTAGGAAATAAATCAGCATTTCACATATAAAGGGGTTAATTTGCAGTATGGATCTTAAAACACTAGTGTTAGTATTCTGTCTGACGCATTCTAAATCATTTTGTATCTTTCTCCTCTTAGTAAAACTTTTGAAATTGTGATCAACTGGCATTGTGCAAGAGCCTGGTCTCCATCTCTATTTCATTAGCTCTTACTCAGATAGATGGAATCTTTGACAGTTCTTTAGCCCGTGGTCACTGAAAACATCTGTAAGACAGAGTCAATTTTCTAGACCTGACAATAGAACTAACTTCTACATCTTCTTCTATACCCTTAGAGTCTCCTCTCCCCTGTGGGAGTTTCATATTGGAAAGTACATTTCCGAATTCCATTTCAAGGAGCTGTTTCAATTCTTTTTCAGTGAACATCTTGTCAGCTTTACCAATTCACTGATCCATGTTTCTCATGCAAACCTAGAAAATGCACGCAGCACACTGTACATCCCCCTATGTGACCATGGTTGGGCTTTCTTAACTGGTAAGTAGGTTATTATTTACATCTGATGAATGATTAAGCGCTCTGTAACAATGTAAAGAAATTTGGCCTGTGTGGTCCAGCTGCTAGCTGAATTGAATTGCTTCTACTTGAGCTTGGTATGTGGAATATTTAGGAGTCTTCAGCATAAAAATCTTTGCTGAGGCAGGAAATGTAAATATTTTCTTATTCCTTACAAGAGGAAAAGGTCAAGTTTTACTAAATTGCCCATATCACATTTCTCAATATTATAAATTTCATCAAAAGCTCAAATTTTTGTTGTAAAAGGACTATTCATTTCTCCACAATAAATATATTTAGTAAGTGACTGTCTAGCATAATAATCCTCTTGCTTTTTACTTTTGTCACAGTGTATAGTGTTTCACAGTGTGAACAGCAATAATGGTCATGTGTTCGTATGAGTAGATTCATTTTGGCAAGTCTTGTTAGTTGACAGGTATGTAATACACTTGCCTTGCGGCTTTGAGACCAGGTTTCAAATACAGCCTTCAGTGAAGTGACTGAAAATCATTCAGATCTCATAACTGTATCAAGTGACAAGTAACGTGACTTCAGTCAGTATGTGTATGGGACCTGATGTACACTAGCCAGTCAAAAGTGCTTCCCTTTATTCGGTGCACTGCTATCTCTGACCATCAGAAGACACTTAAGGCAAGGGATTATGGCCAGCAACACAAATCTATCTTTCTAAATATATTCATATCTTTCCAACAAGACATTTATGTGCCCAGCAGCTGTTTCCTTAGCTTTTGTACTCAGTGTCCACTAAAGGAACTCAAGTCCCTCACATACACAATAAGGGCACTGTACTAATTGTCAACACTAACTGCCAAAAGCAGCAATTCTATCAAGTTGATGTTGACTCAGACATGGACTTGTCCTGATTGGGTTACTCTTTAACGCTGCTGGACACCTCTCACTGTAATGTTTTCACTGCTCACCAAAGAGTGCCAAATGTTGGCATCTCATTCATGCTTGTCATTGCCATGATATCACACATTAAGCTCTAAGAGGAAACAAGATTTCACCTTATTCTATCACATACAAGGAACACGTCAGTCATGTGAACTCATGGTCAGAAAAGGAAAATGGAATTTATGTCCAACAGCCAATGATCCTGCAGGCTCTAGGTAAGATATTTAATTCCTCTTTTTGTCCCAGATTTATCCACTACAAAATAAACTTATGAAGAATAAGAATATGTGTGCTAGACACTTTGAGACGTACAGCTGGTTTACAGTGTTTTTATCCATGGGCACAATGTACAGCATGTGCAAATATGTTTATTTTATTATAAGCATTTCAAAACCCATTTTAGTCCCCCAAATGTTTTCTTTTAAGGAAAAAAGCACTATACAGATGGAGTGTCTTCCAACTTAGAAAAGAAACTCATTGCGTTTTAACTTTGTGGCATGGTGAGTAGCATGGATGCTCCTAGTTGTAACATGGTCATACCAACAGTGGTAGAGGACACTGAAATGCATGGAGGGAGAGCTCTCATTACACTAGCAAAGAAGAAGGAAGCCATAGGAAAGGAAGAAGGTGGAATTTAGCTGTTCTCAGAGTTTTATGCTCCTCTCTTTCACTACCTTAATTTAACGCTTTCTTACTCAGATGGTATATTTCTTTTTTAAATTCAGGTCTGACCTTTGAAGTTTTCAGGCCTTTCTGAGTCCTGCCACATCTGTTTCCTTTCTATTTATTACATATATTCTTTCATTTTTCTTTTTTTTCCCCACCCTTGCATCAGTTTTCATATTTACAGAGTGAATCCTTCAAGATGTTTTCTTCCCTTCCTCCACCCCACCTCTCTGTGAGCTCACTGAATCCCAAGGAAACATGAGGTCAGGTCATTACTGCTCTGCCCCAAGGCTCTCCGCTTTATCTCATAGTATGTCCATGTTCTCTGTGCTGTTTGCAGCTCCTCCCAATTAATTTTCATATGCTGATGTCAGTTACACAACGGAAGTAGACACAACATTTGAGGGGGTGCTATTTTTACTCCCCATTACCTTTTAGGCTGTCTCCTCCACAGTCAAAATTACAATCCCAGCTCTTCCTTGACATGTTTCTTAATGAAAAAGCTAAATAATCTGTAAAATAAATCATCTAGTGTGATTACACTTTAGGATTACTGAATCATTGGGGTTGGCATCATTGACATTACTGTGAGTAACTTGACTACCATATCCTTTGGACTAAATCAAGATAAACCAGATTTTCCTCAGAGAAAGCTGAACAGAGGAAGGGAAAAAACATGACTTTCAAGTAAAAATACACTGTAGCACAGTCGCCCCCTTTCTATGCTGTGTCATTCAAGCCATAATTTTGGGAAACTGTAGGATGTCTATTCCTTGTGCTGATAGCTGTAAGCACATGAGAATTAATTGTGTGTGTGTTTATTACTACCTGTAAAAAGTCTGTTTTAAATTACTTCAATAGCCCTGTGTCTTTTTTTTTTTCTCTAAAATCACTGCAGTGATAATTACAGAAAAATACTATTCTTCCATAAACCAGTAATGTTAATGAATGCCTCAATGTAGTTCAGTCTTGAACCTCACCAGCATAAGTCAGGGGAGCTCACTGAAACCCAGTGACATTATTTACAGCAGCTGAAAATTTGGGGGTGTGGGCCAGTGTAATGATCTTGTTCCATTGAGCGAATTACTATGGAAACAAACACAATAAATATGAATAACATTCATAGTAGTATGAATAGGAACACACTGTAATTTTTAATGCTGAATTATACCTGATTAGGCAGGTAGAAAATATTAGATATTCATGCATCTCAGGAAATCTGCGTAGAAGTTTAGGTCCATATAGAAACTGCAAAGAGCATGAATCTCTTTGTATTATTTACTGCATAAAGAACTGAATTCATACTGTTGGCCTCATCTGCCTTGAAGCTTCTTTATCAGGACTGTTCTGTGTAGCAGCTTACCCATAAAAGATCCTTTACATATAAGTTTGAGAACTTCATAACTCAAAAAGTACATGGTAGAGAAATTAATTTGGCTAAATGTGTTGTGAGGTATATTCAAAATTTTGGCACACGTTCAAATGTTAGAACCTATGACTTGTCATTGCATCTGCGTTAGTATACAAAATATTTGAGAGAGGCCTTTGACTCTGATGTTGGGTGGAACCTAGGAAAATGTGCAAAGAAAATGTTACTTGGGACATTTTCTTTGTTCTTTATCTTTCACAGATTTTACACCTCTGACATTACGAATCAATAATAGAATAATTGTATAGACCAAGCATAGATTTACACATGAAAGTTTCCCAAAGATATAATGTCCATTTTTTTTACCAGAAGTACATTTCAATAACAGGCCACTTAAAAAAAATGGCTACCACTTAAATCAAGAATCAATTAGAAACATTAATAAAAAAAGGCCTGTTAACTTCCATTAGATGCTAAATGAGCTTTTTAATCTCCATTAATCATGCAGTTGTTAATCATTGTTTTTATCAAGATTGTAAAAAACAGGGATTTTAATTCCTTTCAAATAAATTAAAAATCAGCTTTATTTAAAAACTACAAGCAAAACTTACCTAACAAATGAGGAAGGGAATGTAATTCATGTGTTCAGCCACTTCTTGTTCATGGTCTGAGGTAAACACTGGTGGAAAAAAGAGTAAGCTACTTGGCAACTAGTGTAACATCTTCATCTATGATGAAGACTCAAATCAAAAAGCTATTTAAAAGGCCCTGACTCAAGACTGGGGCCTAGGGAATGTAGAAAATTACCCTGCACTTTTGTTGAAATATGTTTCTTTTTCATAAGGGATAGCTAAAGCATTGGGAAGTATATGGTTCTTTCCTGATTATGCCCTACTCTTTGCTTCTAGAAATAATCATAGAATCTGAGGATCATAGGATGGTTTGGGTTGGAAGGGACCCTAAAGATCATCAAAATCTTAATGGCTCAGTGAACTTGTCAGATAAAACTTGCACTAGCTGTCATACAGAGGTCACTGCCCACAGACCTCACAACTGGGGAGAAGGTTGCTGGATTTTTAGGCAGGTTGAGAAACCATCCCCAAAGCTTCCTTTTCTGGGAATAATGTCACCTATTCTAATCCTATTTTCAAGTGTTATTATTGATGGTAGGCATTATTGCTTAAAAAAAAAACCCAGAAAACTGTGATGGGTATTGCAGGCAAGGAGTTAAATATTTTTTAACATTTTCTGCATTCATTTTCTGTGTCTCTGATAGAAAATATGTATCATCCACTGTGACACTGGCAGGCTGAGAAGTAGGTAGGTGGGAATGAAAATACCCTGTGGGATTTTTGGGCTTGGGCAGTACAAAGGGACATAGTACTTCTCTCTGTCAAAATTCTATGCAGAAAACCATTCAAATTTCAGTTTAATGTCCAGTCTTTTACAATACTCACCTAAGCCTGGCCTTTAAGGCTACCCACCCCTAATTAACACCATCAGCAGTTCCCAACAAAATAACTATTTAGCCCAGACGTGAGAATTTCCTCTTTAAAAAGCAGGGATGAGCCTTCCCTCTGTGTGAAATGTTCAAACACTCACGAAAACATCAGGCATTTTCTTCTTGCTTGGCTTACAAATATTCTCCCTCTTGCACACAGAAGAACGGGTACATTGCACAACAGCATCGGAGAGAGCCTGGGGGCAGCAGTGCCATGCGTTCAAGAATTACCTTGGGGCTCTTCAAGACAGGCCACTGGAGGCGGAGGTGACACAATGAATTCAGAGAAAGTGGAGGAGTGCTGGCTGAATAGATTCTTATGCATTCTCTGTATTTAGTAATACCCACATATTGGCATTGACATGAGTTTCAGAGGCAAAAGGGTTGAGATGCAACATGGCATTCATAACGAAGACTGATAGAAGCAAAATAGGAACAATACTAAATGGGATATCATTAAATATTATTATGAGATAAATTTACTTCGTAGAAAAAAATTCTCCTAAGAACTGTATTTCAAAGACTGACATTTCATTGCTTGGCACATTCCAGCAATGACTGAGAATTGAACAAAGACATTGCAGTCTAAGAAGATCAGGGAGCAGAATATTACACTTCACTTTTTAATGCGTGTGTGAGTTTAGTGTGGGCTGAAGGTAGGAGCTGATAAAGCAAGGAGCTGCTATGCAACCTTCAGTCAAACACACTCTGTTTCATAACTGCCAGAGGCCTTCTCAGGTGCTCCTGGTCTCTCTGGCAAAGAACATGGATATGTGCAGCTGTGTGCAGGAAGGACCAGATTATTTCTCTGGGGTGCTTACTCTAGCCAGAACAGAGATCTCCACCTAGGAAATGAAAGTTCCTAACAGCAATAACCTGAGCCATCTAGACCGTATTGTATTTTTTAGATTTTATGAGCTCATGAAAGACTTTCACGATTAATCTTTCAGCCATAGTTAAGACTTGAGGGCAAGGGGGGAGGATGTGCTAAATATAGCAAAACAAAGAGATATTCACTCTCCTGGAGGGGTACAAAATTATGAAAATCCCTGCAAAGGCTCCATGTTCTCCATAGGGTATGCAACACAGTATGTTTTGGAACACAGACACTTTGGTAGAAGTATTGCTACGCAAGCGCTAAGTCACTCAGTAACTAGCTCCAAACCTAGGCCTGATTTGCCACACAACACTAGAGCTACCCACTGCCTACATTTATTCGAATGCAGTTGATTTGAGCTACAGAGATTTCCTTAAGCTTCCTCCAATTTCTCACTACTGGAAACTCAATTACCATGTAACACCTGAAGCCCATTCTGAGCAATTCCCTCCTTCCTTTCTGGTCCTTTCCTGTTAGGCCCTTTGGTTATGTTTTCCCAGGTACAGGCAGTTGGTCTTCCAGCCGTCCTTGTTCACACTGGATTTTGAACAGCAGCCGTATCTCAAGGTGGAGAGTGTATCTATGAATATGGTGTTCTCAAAATATTGTTCAAGGCTTTGCTAAGGTAATAGTTGTCCTTCCTTAAGGTAAATTGTGCTTTAGTATTAGTAGGGCCTTCTTAACCTGTTCCATCTTGATGCAGCTGTTTCACCCTTCAGTAGCCTGAAGGCTGGAAAAAACACATATCACCACTTCTTTTTGATACGTCTTGTTGGTGTGATTTACCACACCCTGGTACGTTGTGACGTTTTGTTGTGATTGCTTGGCTTCTGCAAGCTGGTTGTTACCAAGCATATTCAACATTCCCTGTCCTATCTGAGTTACAGAGATTTAAATGCTAATTTAATGAGTTCTACATGAAACAAAGGTTGCCTGGCACCTGGGCAGTCCTTTACCAGCGAGGTGCTAGGATCTCTCTTCCTTTTGTATTTGTCTTTCATTAGTCTAATTAGAAGATTTATGCTACTTTCCAGTTGTGAGGTGACCTATTTAGTCTTCTGCTGAGGACAACTGAGTGTTCAGTGGTTTGCTAACTCTTCATTAATATTCAGGAGATGCCACCCTATCTCACAGAAACATTGCCAGTTTGGAATAAGACACTGTTCAGTGTAATTTGGTGGCACTTTTCTGTGCTCCGTTCTTCGCAGTGCTTCAGTCCACTCTTACCTCGCTCTCAGCTGCAGCTATTTGTACTTGTGCAAAGAGTGGATGGGGGCAAAATGCAGTTCAGGATGGCATGAATTCATATGAACTTTCTGATGAGGTAAATGTTGCAAGCAAGGAGGCAAAAGTAAACAGAGCCTTGCCTCTTTCTTGGGAAAGACCTTGGGAAACTAAAACCAGGGGAGCCATACAGAGAGAGCTATTGGCCCTGGGAAAGGCTGGTATTGAGTTTTTCAGCTCTCTCTTCAGACACCTTTTGAAAGCAATATCTGAAAATGAGGTAGTTCATATAAAATGTCTGAAAATCAGAGTTATGGTGTTGTGGAAACAAAATGTGTGTCTTTATTGCAAACCTTTGCCCTTGGTGCAAAAGTGCCAAGGAAATAACTACTCATATAGGTCCAATTGAAATGTTTTCTTTTTACACTTGCATTTTATTTCGTACCTTACATAGCTCAGTCTTCTGCAATTCATCTGAAATATACCTTTGAGTTTCCCTGTAAGTTACTGCCTTTCAATGTCAGGTATTTGAGCTGACTGCAGTATGCATCCAGCTTGGGTGAAACTCCTTTTGGAGTTATCCTCACTGTCCAAACAGGCAACTACACCCAAAAGCTGCGTGCTTAACATAAAAAGGGAAATATTCCCAGGTTTCTGCTGTCCTGGTTTTATGTTGCCAAAGATAATGAAGTGGCTGCTTTTGGTGATGAAGGTCTTGCACTCGGAAACTATCAACTTTTTGGTCTCCTGAGGAACAACAGTTCCCAGAAATTTACCTTCCATGAAAGCTACTTGAAATGTTAGATTCAATTCTTTATTCAGGGAAGAAGGAAATTTTTTGAAATTAAATCTTGCATAGATTTTCATTCCATATTTTATCAAATCCAAGTAATTATTTTTTTTATTATTTGAAACAAAATATTAAAATATGTTCTTCCCTGTGCCTTCTCTCTTCTCTCTGCCTGTCTTACGGAGAAAAAAAAAAGACAGACATAAATAGGATCTAAAAAAGGAGACTTAATTGAAAATTCACTTTAAAAAAGAATCTTTATCCATTTGCAAAAGACCATTTTTGATAATCTGCAAAGGGAACTATGGTGACCACTTATTTTTATCCTGTGAAATAAAAGACAACTCTTTTATCTCCAGTTCCAGCACTGTACTGTGCCCAAAGTGTTTAGCCCACTAATAGATTCAGCAATTCACAATGAGTTCTTGCTAAGGGTTTTTTTCCTTTCTCATTTATCAATTATTTCCTATTTTCCTGCCAAAATAAAAAAGCCAAATGCATTGTAAAACAAAATGTCAGATATTCTTGCTTAGACACTGACCTTTGACAACCAATGTGTTTGTTCTGGTTTTTTTTTGTGAGACAAAGTTAGAGAGAACTTGAATAGGAACTTGAATAGAGCCAATGTAAATGTCTGGTGAAGCCAAAGAGCAGTGTTGTGGAACACCTGCACTTATCTGAGTCTCTTATGCTCTGCAAAATAAAAATACATATAGTGAAAACCAATCTTAATATTCAAAAGCAAGAATCGAGTTTCTGTGCTCAAGCTACATTGAAATTACGAGAAAAACACCTCTGGGCACCTTCCTCACCTTTCATACCTGTCCCTCTAAAACAGCCTCTACTGAATCGATGGTCTCTACCGTACAGTTGCATGCTTTGAATGGCAGAAGTACAATGTCTTATAAAGTTATAATCAGGTTAGATCTCACTAATCTGGGTTATAGCTCAACTGTGAAGGCTCTTTTGAGTAAAATCATTTCTTTATTAATGAGATTCAGCCCAATCTTGCTGATAAAAATTACTTTAAAAGATGTCCCTTTGCTGCTATTCAAATGAATGGGAGAAAACGGTGGGTGTTTTAAGAGCTGTCTTCCTGTCATATCAGGATGGATCTCATTAGTGAAGGGAATGATTTTACCAGGAAAAAGCTTCTACAATGAGAAAACATAGCCTACCATAGATGAGCAAAATTCAAGTCTAAAAAAAAACCCTTAAAAATCATCTCACTGCTTGCACTCAATAAGAGGCGAAAGGACATTTCTCTCTCTTTCTCTCAAAAAAAGCCAAAAAGGAAAGTATTTTTTTAAGTTGAACTGGACAGGATCTCATTAATATAGGAACTATTTTACTTAAAAGAGCTACCAGAATCATTCTACTGTTCAATGTAGATTAATCAAATCAAACAGGATCGTAGGGGGAAGGAAGAACCTGATTTAAGAAATAGACACGGAGGGATTATAATCCACAGATATATTTAAAGTAGCTGGTATACATTTGCCAAGGTAAACTTTTAAACCAGTGCTTGGAACATCAGCTAGATACGACCAATCCCAAGTGACTGACAAAAAACGCAAATACAGTATTGAACCACACAGATTTTACAATAGCTTGATTATCCTACTCTTTGGATGATTAGCAGGACAGGCTACAAGAGCCATAGACTTTTTAGCCATACTTGTTTCCCCTTGCTATCAAAAGAAAGACAGTTTCAGCTAGGTCCCGGACTGCAGTCAATGTGGGAGTCTGAGCTTTTTCCTTCTCACCCTTTCACCCTTTATTGGGTTATGAGATTCAGCTAAAATCTTGCAATGAGATGTCTCAATTAGCATTGTTCTGAATGTAAAAGACAGTGTTGATAGAGAAATGTCCTATGGTGAAGGAGTGGATATGGTTATCTTCATCTATAAAGCACTTCCAGAAAAGAGGAGAGGCTGTGAGGGTGTACTGCAGATGTGCACTTCAGAGTGCCATTTGGACAGGAGCAGAAATCTGGAGAAAACCTCACACACAGCTCAGAAAATTACCGAAGCCTGGAAATATCTGTTTTAACAGAAACTAAGTATGAGAGACTGTGTGTCTTTCATGGACTGCGATTGGCATGCAGTATTAGACAGACAACAACAGTGACTGCAGAATCATATCGATAGACTTGTACAGTATCTCTGGTTTCCTACTACAGGGCTTTTCTAATATTTTGAGGTCTTTATTGTCCTCTCATAGCACTCCTCCATGAGGCAATATAGCCAGCTGCAGATACTTATCCAAGCTGCAAGCACAAACCTAGACAGGAATCAGCTTTTGATTTAAATAGCCCTAAATTAATTTGAATCGCTGTAAGACTACACACACCTGTGCCCATGGATGCCTTTTGCTGTGTTCTGGCCCTGGAACTTCTGCAGTGATTTCTCAATGACTCCGTGCAGCAGCAGCTCCAGAGATATGGAAAGATCAGCATGTAAGCCTGCGTTCACCAGAACCCAGCTTGAGAGATGTTTTAAGATTAATATTCCCATTATCACCACAAAGCAAATATTAATGTAATAAACACTCATGTTTTTTTCAGTGTGCTTAAAATAATTTCTGATCAGCAGATTACTGAACATACTTGGAATTTAGTAAGCTAATTGCAAAGAAAAAAAGAAAGTGGAAAAACTAGATTTTGTGTAGGGCACGTTTTAATTTTTTTTCCATTCAAAGACTGTCAGATTCTTTGACATATCTACAGGCTGGAATTTCAGCACACCTTAATATATATACACTATTTATAGATTTACAGTCACAACTTAACTCAGTAACATACTTTACAACAGTTAAGGTTAAATTTATTTTTATCTCTTTCACAAAAATGCACACATTCAAGCACACAAAAACACACCAGTTCATGCATATGTGAAAATCTATAGTGATCTTTTATTTTACCCCACCTCGAGGTGGGCTGGACTTCCATCATTCACATTTTTATATATTCTGAACATGTTAAAACAAATCTGTCCATGTCAAAAAAGTGAATGCCATGGACTTTATCTTTCCAGATGAGAAAGCTGCTCTGAGGTCTGACTGGAGCTATCTGAAATGAAAACACTGTAGACGTATCCTGCATTAAATGTTCAGCTTGAAGCTAGCAGTTAAGCATGTCACATTATTACATGCATAACAATATGATGAGCTGAAATGACAGAATGCCAGCTTCCCACCAAAAATTAAAGCAACAAACACGGATTTCTTCCAAGGATACCAATGATAACTTTGCACAGTGGCTTTGGGAAATGAAAGCATGTTCTACACAGGCAAAAGGACATACCAAGGGAAATATATGAGAACCCAGCTGGCTGGGGAATAGACCCGCTTCTCTGGTGTTCTCAAGTGCTATCAGGCCAAGCAAACTATCTGAAATACCACATCATAGGTAAGGAACACACCAAGTTTTAAATGGTGCAGCAAGTAAAGTAAGAATGGCAAGTCTGTTTAAAAACAATCAGTTTTATCTCCTTTCACTGAAATAAAATTTAGTGTACTCTTGACTGGGTCTTGATACTTGCTAAAGAAAAACCAGATGTGTTTGATGCATTAGAAGATGACCTTTAGGGGAATCTTAGCACCCATTCCTTCCACGGAATCTTGGATCTGTTTTACACTTATGTGTAGGACCTCACAAGGTTGATCAAGTTTTAAAAAGATGCAATTTAATTAGGTTAATATTTTATTTATGTTACAACTTCCCCCTAGTCATGTCTAACAGAGGTTCTGCTTACAATCTTGCCAAATACTAAAGAACAAATCAACAGAACCTAAATATACTTTTTAAAAAGATGATATTTGGATAAAATTTACATTTGAAAGTCTAAATTTGCATTTCTCTCTATCCCCCCACATATCAGCTTATTAAAAATAAAAGTTTCCAAGAGATCTTTTGGAAGCAAAACTTTTCTTTTACATTTAGAATGATTTAAATACTTTTGCTGGTGTATGTTTTATATAATTTTGCTGCATTACATCCTAATTTTAGTTACCATAAAGCTGTATTTTTTTTTTTCTTCCTGAAGTAGAAATGGGACATTTTTTGTAAACAAGCAATCCAAACAAAAGAAATATATTCTTACTAAAAGCTGAAAACAACCAAATCTCATTAAAAAGATTAGTCACCAATCAGAGGTCTTTCTGCATCACATACATGACTGCTAATTGGAGCAAAAAATCACCCCCAAAATCCACATAAATCTACTCTAGTACACAGTTGTAATACTTAGCGCTGATTCTCAAGTGTGAATCCCAGGTGTTCTAGTCCTGTCAGAAAGGGTTTGCTTTCCAGCAAAAGACAGAATATTCCAGGGCCATTGAAATCTGAGTAAAAGAGGGTAGCAAAATGTTTTCTGTGTTCCTAAGAAACTAACACACATTGGCCTCTTCCATGTTTATGTATCCATCACTTGTGCAAGTAATAAGGTCGATATTGTTATAAAATAATGTATCACATGATAGTTTTGGCATTTTATTGGTCAAATATAAATGAGAAAACAGTGTTTTATTTTACTCACAGTGAACAAAGAAAGTGACATTTGATAGCTTGTGTTTTTGCAACAACTGAAATACATGGTAACCAAAATTCAACAAGACCAAGTGGACAGCCCACATGCTTCTTTACTGCTCTCAGAACAGAGCTCTTTGATATGCCAAACTTCTTTGCTCTCTGTTGTGGGCCCCTAGGTGACCAGGATCCCATTTTCATCTCACACATCCCTGATTTAAAGCACTGAAAAACTGACGTGTCTGATTTCTGGCAAACCACAGGGAAAAGCAAGCTTCAACCTCAAGTATTTCCTTGGAAAATACTATGCCAAAGATCAGTCTCTGTCAGCAGAAGCACTGCAGCTTTCATTATTTTTTTCACTGGCACAGAAGTGTTGTCATGTGGCAGAATCCTGCACTGTTCAGAAAGTTACGTGCCACAGTGCTCACCCTGGCTCTACTCATGTCCCTGTTAGGTCATTCATAGACGCTGCCCACGGGGGTACCCCAGCCTGGGCACTGTGCGTACACCCACTGAACAGCCAAGTCCAGAGGTAAGCACAGTGCAAAGTGGCACCCTGAGCGGGGGGTTTCCTAGCATAATACCAGATTTTTAGTCCTGGCTATGTTCTTTTACCACTCCTCCTTGTGATGCTGCTGTCTCCTACTCTTTCTCCCTTTCTGTTCAAAGGACAATCATGGACAGTCACAGCCGGCATGAAAGCTTCTCTGACAAGTACCTTCTTGAAAGAACATTTAATAGAACAAGACCAAGAACAAGCCCTAGAACAAGACTTGCTGTCCTCTGCTAAGGGGATGAGCTGTTGGGAACACTGGGCTTGTTTCCAGCCATGCCAGATAGGATACATCACCCCGAGGGCTGTGAGCCCTTGGCACTCTCTTAGAACACAGAGACCTGAGGCCAAAAGGACTCACACCGGAGATAAGCAACCTACCTCTAGGTTATGGTGGCCAAGTGAACACCCTTAGCAGGCTTTGCTTCTTTATGGTAATACCTTGTACCCAGTTGGCTAACTGGTTTCTACCCCACCCCCTGCCTTTACCATAAATAGGCCCCTGTTTCTGCCCTCAGGTAGGGGGTTTTCATCCCTGGTCTTTCCTTCTTAGAGGCTGCTGGACAATAAAGCTACCTCTGTGGAACTGCTCTGTGAGGCTGCTGTCTCTCTATCCCTGAGTTCTGCCAGGGTGATTTCACAAAGAGCTGAATCACAAGAGCTGGGATCTCTTGTTGCTGAGAAATCACTACATTTGCTGAAATCACCTGTAACTCAGAGAAGTTGCTAAAGCCCCTAGAAAAGCCTTTTCCTGGCTTTCTCTAGGAAGGCCACAGTGCACCGGTTGTTCACCCCTGGCTCCCTGAAAGTGACAACATCAGAGCGCATTTTGTCCAGAATGCACTTGAAAGTAACACAGACACCAGTGCAAAACTTCCAGCATTCCCTTCCACCCTACTGTACACTAAAGAAATACTCCAGAAGGATTGCCAAGGGAAAAAAGGTTTAACTGTTTGGTAAGCTGATTTCAGATCTGTTGCCAGAAGTACTGTAATGAGACAAATGGGCACAGCTATTTTATCCTCTCTGGCTATTTTTTTTTAATTTGTGGGTTCTCAGATGGGTTGCTAATTTCTGCTCTGGTTTTCAACTTGTAGGAGCTCTCTAGATACAGCATCGTGCACACCTCTTTGCAATATCCTCATTTGTAATGTAATCGGAGCAAGGGTAACTGCAGTGCAGTTCACACATAACAGAAATGC
This sequence comes from Struthidea cinerea, assembly GCA_013397865.1. Taxonomy (NCBI): domain Eukaryota; kingdom Metazoa; phylum Chordata; class Aves; order Passeriformes; family Corcoracidae; genus Struthidea; species Struthidea cinerea. Next base: position 5,290,627 of record VZTI01004088.1, read on the forward strand.
CTGCACCTGTTCTAAATGCAAGTGAAAAAAAAATAGCTTGGTTGACAAGAAGCTACACATGACCCGGCAACGTGTGTTTGCAGCCCAGAAAGACAACTGTGTCCTGGGCTGCATCCCAAGCAATGTGGCCAGCAGGACAAGGGAGGTGATTCTGTCCTTCTACTTTGCTCCGGTGAGACCCTACATGCAGTTCTGAGTCCTCAACATCAGAAGGACCTGGACCTGTGGAGCAAGTCCAGAGATTAGACAAATCCAGAGATTAGAGGGATGGAGCACCTCTCCTGAGAAGAAAAGCTGAGTGTGTTGGGATTGCTCATCCTGGAGAAGAGAAAATTCTGGGGAAACCTTATAGCACTTTCCAGGCTACAAGAGAGCTGGACATGGACTTTGCATGAGAGCATGTAGTGATAGGACAAGGGGGGGTGGCTTTAACTGAAAGAGAGTAGGTTCAGACTAGATATAAGGAAGAAATTCTGTACCATGAGGATGGTGAGACAATGGGACAGGTTTTTCAGAGAAGTTGTGAAAGCCCCATCCATGGGAGTGTTCAAGGCCATTTGGATGGGGCTTTGAGCAACCTGGTCTAGTGGAAGGTATTGGAATGAGATGATCTTTAAGGTCCCTTCCAACTGGAACCATTCTTTGATTCTGTGATTCTATTAATCTGACCGGGGTTGCTATGCAAATCAACAATTCCTGCCTGTGCTTAAGCAAGGCTTTCAAGTCAGGAATATTTCTTCTCATTTCATCCTTTCTGTATCTTAAGATATCATTTATTCTTTGTCTTTATGCATCAGGCTCATGCTGAGATTTCTTCCTGGACTGTTCTAGCCATCCTCTTGAACTTCTGCAGGTGTTTTGCAAACCATGCTGATCTGTAGGGCTAAAGAGAGGGAAAATTTAACTACTTATGTCCTTCTGTCTATGTAAATAAGCCAGGACATACACTTTATCTTCCTTCTTCTATCCCTACCAATTTGCAATGTCTGGATCCCCCATTAAATGTTTCATAATTTCCATATGGATAATATTATGCACAAATGAGTTTAGTACTGAAAAATTAAACTGTCACAAAGAAAAGGTGAAATTGTGAAAGCAAAGTGAAAAAACAAACTGCTTCTTCACAAAAAGGAGCTGGAAGGTCACTGTCATTTCTGGTCTTGAAGACATGTGTCACTCATTTCCAGCCTCTTCTGATATTTGACAGTATGGACCTGCCTGGAGCACAGCAAGAATAAAGGATGACACAGATCACTGAGCAAAATTTCATTAACAATTTTCCTCCTACTCAAATAAGAGTTCACCCCTGACCCTAAAACGTAGAGTTTTCTACAGAGGAGGCACTTGCGAGGGCTTCAGTTAATGCAATCCAGCCTTTGGAAAAACCAGGTCTCTGTCTTGGAGGAATGCTTGAATTTATAACAATCTCTGATAAAATACTACATAATCTGTAAGAGAAGAAATGGGCTTCTTCAGCAGAGTAGGTAATGTATTTCATTGTCTAGTCTGAGCTGAGTTTATTGCAACAAGTGAAGCTAAAAGCATGGGTTTTAAGTGAAAATCTCTGCATATCTTATCAACTATATTTGTGTGTTCATATTCATGTCATAATTAATAGTTTACTCAAAATTTGCAGATTAGATTCTATGTTTCATTTTGGTGAAAGAGGAAACTCCATAAACAGTTAAATTACTATCTTGTCCATTCTGTGTTGCAGTAAAAACTGATACTTTTCCTTTTACTGTAACATGACCTCTTCAAATGCTACAGTTGGTACCTGGCTTGACACATGACACAGATTTTTCTTCATGGCAAGCAGTGTTGCTTGGGTCAAGCATCTTCTAGATTCATCAAAATTGTTTGTATTTTAAGAACAACTATATGTGACTGTCTATATAGACTAATGCACAGTGCATTATCATAACATGTGACATGATATTAGTGGTTTCATATTTTTGTTAAAGACATAGCATGAGGTTTCAGTTGGATGAAATGGCACTCGTCCAAACCCATAAACACTTGATTGCAACAACCTTAACATTTCTAAGTTTGGGGAAATTTTATTTTGAACTTTGTGGATTAAACCAGCCTCTAATATTAAATGTCACTATTTGCAAAGGTATTCTATTCCATCTGCCCAGACACAAACTAAGATGATTTTAAAGTATTGATGTGACAAAGAATGTTGTACCAGCAGACAGTGCTCTTTTGTACAGTAAAACATGTCCAGAAGACAAAGTCCTGTCACAACAGCTTTAGACTTTCTAGTCTGTAAAAAAAGATTCATTTCTGTGATGGTCTAACCTGTTCTATAGAAGCATTTCATAGAATCATAGAATATCCTGAGTTGGAACGGACCCATCAAGATTATCAAAGTCCAACTCCTGGCCCTGCACAGAACGATCCTCAAGAGTCACACCATGTATCTGCATTGTCCAAACACTTCTCGAACTCTGTCAGTCTTGGTGCTGTGACCACTGCCCTGGGGAGCCTGTTCCAGCGCCCAACCACCCTCTGGGTGAAGAACCTTTCTCTAATATCCAACTTAACCCTCCCCTGACACAACTTCAGGCCATTCCTTCAGGTCCTGTCACTGATCACCACAGAGAAGAGATCAGTGCCTGCCCCTCCTCTTCCTCTCACAAGGAAGTTGTAACTGCAATGAGGTCTCCCCTCAGTCTTCTCCAGGCTGAAGAGACCAAGTGACCTCAGTCACTCCTCATATGGCTTCCCCTCAAGCCCCTTCACCCTCTTCATTGCCCTTCTTTGGATGCTCTCTGAGAGTTTTGTATCCTTCTGATATTGTGGCACCCAAAACTGCCCCCAGGACTCGAAGTGAGGCCTCCCCAGTGCGGAGCAGAGCAGGACAATCCCCTCCCCGGCCCGGCTGGCGATGCTGTGCCTGATGCACCCCAGGACACATCTGGCCTCCTGGCTGCCAGGGCACTGCTGACTCATATCCAACTTTCCATCAACAAGGAACCCCAGGTCCCTTTCCACAGCACTGGTCTCCAGCCTCTTGTTCCCCAGTGAGTACACACTTCCGTATCTACATATCCTAGGTGCAGAATCTGGCACTTGTCTGTGTCAAAATTCATACAGTTCATAAAGTTGAAACTTCATACAATTGATGATTTCCCAGTCCTCTGATCTGTCGAAGTCTCTCTGCAGGGTCTCCATGTCTTTGAGGGAGTCAACAACTCCTCTCAATTTTGTATTATCTGCAAACTTAGCGCACCTTTGAGTTCTGCATCCAAGTCATTTCTGAAGACGTTGAAAAGCACTGGGCTGATGATGAAGCCCTGTGAAAAACACTAGTGACAGGTCACCTATCTGATGTAGCCATTTGTGCCCGACCTCTGAGCCAGCTGCTCACACATAACACGATGTGTTTATCCAGCTGTGGGATGCACATTTTGTCCAGGATACAGTAAAAGTATTGAAAGCTTTACTGAACATCTAAAAAAATTGTGTCTACTGGCTTCTATTGATCAGACAGGTGGGTTACCTTGTCATAAAAGGAAATTAGGTTTGACAAGCAAGACTTTCCTCATGAAGCTGTGCTGGTTGTGAGCAATGACTGTGTTGTCCTTCAGATGTTTTTCAATAATTCACAGGTATTCCTCATGGCAGGCAGGGGTAATATCAACCATTTCTTGAGAGAAAAAGTAAAAGAAAGCTCAGTATTACTTTAATATTTGATTTAAATTTAAAATACAGTCTAAAGACAGTTGTGGTGTGGGAGTGTGGTCATTTTAAGCAAGTACTGTCTTATGTTGTTCTTGTTTCTAACGTTCTTAGTGACAGAGAGGAGAGAGCTGTGACTGATTAATAATCAATATCTGCAAGACCATATAAATAAAGCAGAATATTAAGATGAAAGAACTCAAGAATCAAAAGAGATTTTGATACAATTCCCAAGCAATTAGATATTTCCTTTGTTGACAGACCTTTTTTAAAAATCTATCATCATCTTTCTAACCAATACTCACAGTTATTAAGAACTGCTCCAGCAACAACTGAAAGAATCTGACACAAGGTTTGGTTTCTCTTATTGTTATTTCTAAATATTAGAGATAAGGATATCAATTTAATTTTACATTTCTATTCTTTCAATAAACACTATATTAATGAAGACAATGCATAGGAGTCTTAAAGTATGAGATAAGGCTCTATGGGGGAGATCTGTTCAATGTGGGCGACCTGTCTCCCAAATTCAGTTCTTATACTTCATCTTTTAATTTATTCAGAACGCCTTTGCAATTCACACCCTCTGATCTTCTCTTGTATAAATCACACTGGCCCTCCTTATTCCTTTGGTAGCGTCATACTGGTACCTACTATGAGGTACCCAGAAATGAGACAATAGTGCATCTTCACATTTTATCACCTCAATGCACTGCACAAGATTTGCACTTTGGATTAAAACTTAGCCCAGTGAGTGTAAAAGCCAACAGCTGCAGGGCTTATATTTCTCTTGCCCTAGTAAATAGGGTTTAGGAAAGCTTTGAACTCCACAGAGACAGATAAAGAATGTAAAGGAACATTTTATCAAAAGCAGATCTCTAAAAAGTTACAAAAAAGGTATCAATACAGTTACACCAAGTCTCTTTTTCCTTAAACAATATTTATAGAGAATATAGAATTCTTTACTTTCCCTCCATTTTTAACTAAAATGGCTACAGTGTTAAGAATAGAAAGGGCACATCTATAGTTTCTTTAACCTAGCCTAAAAAATTAAATCTGCAGCTCTGAATGTGGGTGAAATTCTTGACCACTTCCAAGGAAACAGTGGTTGTGTTCCTCTGGCTGCTGGTCACTTTTTGTATCTGACCAGAAGGTTGATGAGCACTCCTCAGTGCCTGTCTACAGCCTCCAGTATAGATTTACTGCTCCATTATAGGCTGTAGCTTCAACACCCATAGCATATAGGGAGACTGTTAAACTACAGAACTGGCCCTTAATTGCATTAGCTAGCAAAAGGGAGGTCTTTGGAAGAGTGGCTTACAAAGAATTTGGATCCAGAGCACTCTTATAGGACTCCATGCCTCCCATATTGTCCTCTGTGTCTTTTCTCCTATTTACTGTGCTTTTTAAAGCTTATTGTTTACCTGGGAAGCAAATTCAGTCAGAAACATGAAATACAAGTAATCATAAATGTTTGCCAATAACCAAAGGGTAGTAAATAAAGTATTAGCTGCAGAACATCAGTTACTAAATGCCTGGAGAGTGGCCAGTCTGGCTGTAAGTATGTATTCGTTCTCTGCCCTGCTGTCATTTATGTCAGTCTTGAATAGATTCTGTTTTACTATGCAGTGGATTACACCCAGAGCTTATAGATATGAATATGGGTTGCTTGATTTGCTCTCTCTGATCATGCTCCAGTGGTATTAACACTTGGGGTCAATCTGGATTATCCCATGTTTAAAAGATGGCAATTAAGCACTTCAATTCTTAATTTCTGAGAATTTCTTCTTGCTTATATGAAGAGCTAAAGGAATTCCTCATACAGCCTTATTTTGCCGATTTCTTGTTGCTGGTGGCCTGGGTAGTGGTAAGGGGAAAAAGAAATAAGATTGTTGCACAAGTATTCTCCCTTGGATCTGAACAAGTTCCAAGGAACCTTTTTAAAGGTTGAATGGGTGATTTCACTTTTCAGAGACATTTTCTCCTTCTGTGTTGAGACTCCACAGTCAAAATTAGATAAGATGCAAACCTAAAGCAAAGTCTGGAGTTCAAATTTTACCAGTTTTGTGTTTAGAAAAGAGCCTGGTTTGTCATCACAGGAGGTAAGGGTGACTGCATGTGAAACCGTCTGGGATACCACCAAGTGAGAAGGAACTTGGGACCCACTTCCAAGCTGGAAGAAAAATGCAAAGAAAAGCAGAAGGCTATCTTTAGCATGCCAAGTACATTAGATGAAAAGATGAGATCATCCGAAAGGTAAAGGAGACTTTCCTCTAAAATATATGTCTCTGATGTCATGAAGTAGCTGGTGTGAAAACTTGCTCGGTATGTAGTAGCTCAGATATTTTTGCTCACTATTTATTTTTATCCTCAGTATGTTAACTAGGAAGACAGTGTCAGAACTACACAAAATGAAGACACTTTGAGTAAGAAAAAATAACTTGAAAAAGGATAGAAATTATTGTGAGAAAGACTTTATTTAAAATATTGCTAAATCCCCTTTCTAAATACGCTGGTTTAGAACCCAAACAGGTCTAATCAGGACTGAATACAGCAGCTTCAAGGGACATGACAAAGTGGGTGGAGGACAAATGAAAGCAAAATGCTTGCTTAGACTCACTGTGTGTGACCTTTCCTGGGACCAGGCTATGAATTCCAGGTTTGACCATAGTTTTCTGTGCTTTATTGAAGGCAGGGATTTTTATCTACAGAAAGAACTTTATGATATTACTAAGTGGAATAGAGTACATATTTTCTCTGTATTAAGAACAACATAAATCAATGATTTTAAAGATTACATTATTCTTTTCTCAAGTGGAAAAATGTGTGACCAGATAGCAACTACATGTCAGTACCAATGTTAAATTTAGCTTTACAAAATTTGTTTCCCACAATCTCTGACAGTATGCAAGAAATACAAAGCATCCAAGGTTGAAAATAGCCCACATAATCATAGAATTCCAAGAGGCCATAGTGCCTACAAGTATCCTTATCCATGAAGGTGATAATCAGTGTATATACTGTCTCATCTGCATCTAAGAAGCTCTGCAATTAAAATTAGAACTTTTATGTCTGATCCCCAGCTTGCTGCTATTCAAAGCTCCTATCTGCACACACTGGGGATGGAAAAGGCCTTTTGAAAGTAAATAATTGGAAAAAATTAGAGGGATTTTTGAAGATTGCAGAGCTTCCCTTTAGGACCAGTCCAGGAGCCCTGTCCTTCTGTCAAAGTACAAATTACCCCCATATGGTGATGTCCGTTCTCTCAACTGTAATTTATTCATTATGCAGAGTGCCGAATACCAAATGGTGAAAGCATGGCAGCAGAACAATGAAACAGGCTTGGGAAGCTAATAAGTGTCCAATCAATGAGAACCTAATGAACTATAACATGTAATACTTTATAAGGCATTCAAATTAAAAAGGGGGAAAAAATCAACAATGATGCAATATCAATTTATTTATTCCAAGTCTAATCAAACAAAATAAGCATAATTCTCCAAAAATACAGTCATAACTGACATTTGGGGAGGGGGAATGAGTGGAAGATAGGATCAAGCCAAAATTCCTTTAAGAACATAATTAGTACTAACCAACTGTCCCTATTTAATGTAAGCTCTTGGCACCAAACTCTTCCGGTGAGGTAGTAAAAAATTGTAGGGATTTTTTCCGGTACACAACCTTTTCCCCTCTGTCCCAAAAGCCTTATTTTACTGTGAGTTCCATTACCACTTTTGCAAGAAAAAAAAATCTAAATCCTGAATCTGATTCTGTAGAAATAATAATAATTAATAATCATGGACAAGTTAATCCCAGGAAAGTGTTCTGTCTTTCCTAAGCAGCCAATAGGCAGAACATCTTCTGGATAGAGCTGTTTTCATTTAAATGCTGGCAAGGAAGCTATTATCTCCTTCCCCAAAAAGAGGAGGTGACAGCAGAGATCCAGGTATCCTGTCTGACAGACCACTTCACTGGCTTTTGTGTCTGCTGGGCTCAGTCAAGAATCTCTGTTCTTCAGTCTTCTTCCACTGAGACACCCATCTTTAAATGAGAAATTTCAATTAATGTGTCTCTGAGTTATTGTTTCTGTGTATTTTTTTTTTTTAAAAGCCTGTTTGTGGTCCTTGTTGGTTTAGGATTTTTTTGTATTTTAAGTACCCTTAATCCATTTTATATTGGCTTCTGTTGCCTTCCCTGACAGAAAAGGTGCCAACAAGATGGTTCATTCTTGACTCAGCCAGCTACACATATTAGCAATTCTCACAGCAGTTGCCAAGTATAACTGTACATCCTCCTCTTTGAGAGTGGCTGCAGTTTTCTTTTCCCACAGCAGCTGACATTAAGTGTCTTCTGTGTTTCCCGCTGCTCCTGTTCACATGCGATAGTGGTTAGTGTCAGCATCACTATCTCTCCATTTCTTCTTCTGTGTTAGTCTCTTGCCTCTTATCATTTTCTCCGTTAAAATAACAAAATAAATCCCTATTTTCTTCTATAATTCTGTGCTTAAATTTGATGAAAGGCATTTTGGTCTCTGGAATTGTGCTTCCAGCTCTACCGCTGATATTGTGGCCTTTTGCACCAGTCACAGGAATGAAGTCTCTGGGTTACATTGCAGGAGCCTTGTCTGTGGCACAGTGCTGTTTATGAAAGCAAAAACCCAAATTTTGTGTGACTTCAAACACATGGTCATAAAAGGTTTTGATGCTGTCCATCCCCAGATGGGCAAACAAGCGCTGTTCATAATAGTCTTGCATTTCTGAGAGTTTTCTTATCCTATGTTAGTACAAAACCAATAGCAAATGACCCCTGTGCTGTTCTCGGTGTTTCAATGTGTCTGTGTCCTTTTCTTCAGGACCACATAACTGAAGTAGAAAACTTCTGGGAACTAGAAGTAATCCTCTGTGTTGTAAGACAAACCTCTCTTTTATCAGTGAAAGGAGACAAAAGATGGATATTGTATGCATTCACCTGGACAGGCATTCAAAGAAGGCTGGGTTCAAAGAAGGGTCTCAGCATATTAGGAACTCTGGACATAACTGAGACATTCAAATGACTTAAAAGATTGGCTAAGGAGCTCACATCAGTGAAATGTCCAGCAGTCTAAGAAAAACTTTTGAGTAATCTAATCAAGTCTTTCAGTCTTTCTCAGCCTGTCTCATACTCATACAGAAGTAAGACAAAAGGATGCAAATGCATCAAATTGGAGTCTGACTGTAAGGAGTAAGTTATTATTATTTTGATTATTTACTTTTTTTTTTTTTTTTTACATTTCTGTGTTATTTGTTGGCTCACAGATCTTTCTTTTTCTTTCTCACCTCAAACTTTAGCAGGACAGTCTAAAAGCAATTGCTACAAAGACTATATTAACACAACTCATTCAGCAATGCAGGTGCAGTAAAAAAAAATGAAAATGGAACTAACAAAATTCAGAAGAAAAAACCCAAAACATGACAGAACTGCTTTGTTTCCCAAATTACCATCATGCAGCACAGATCTGGAAAAGCAGTGAACAGCTATTGCAGTGGAGATAATACAGAAAAGCTCTCCTTAGAAGAATGTAAGCAGTACTCCCATACTCAGAACGTGAGCTGTCGGTGGGAATTAACGTCCATCAGATCTTCCTCATCTCCTGGTGTTTCACTACTGGGCTGACCCAGAAGGTGCACTCATGAGGTCAAGGGGGAAGGCAAAGCACAGAAGATTGTAACACATCCAGTTTAAAGAGAGCATTATCAAACTAAGTTGTCATTTTTAACTGCCCTTCAGGGACTGTAGTGGAATCTCACTCCCTTTTTAGTGAATGGAAGATTTGCCTGTAACATTAAAAACAGAATAAGTACTTTTGACTGTTTGACTGGGCTCTTTTTCTTCCTGTATTACTATTATTACTGTTTTAAAGCGTGCCACAGCACACAGGGTTAACGATATAAAATCTCTAGATAAAGCAATAAAACTGATACTGAAATAGTGTCCCTTTACTGTAGGAGGAATCTGCAATCAGGACTTCCAAGCACATGCAAAAAATAACTCTTGGATCAGTCTTCTTGTCTTCCAGTAGACTTGGCAAGAAAGACAAGCCATATGTGAAGCCAGCCATATATCAGTTCTGTGGTCTTAGACATTTGCAATAAAACAAAGGACTTTGCTGTCAGCCCTCCTGATTTCATGAGGCCTTTACAGCTCACAGCAATGTCCTTTATCAAAAGCCACAAAGTTATCCTTAGACATGTGCATTTCTTAGAGAAAGTATTCTCTGAAATAACTATTTATGATTAATTCCATCAGGGAAAGTGGAAGACATGAAAAGACCTAATACAGTCAGTTTCAGCCATGCTGAATGCATCTAGATATAACGAGTGTAAAAACAATTAATAAGAAAAGCATTAATACTGAGGGGCTGGGGGAGAGTGGAGGAATTAAAGTACACATGCGCAAGACAGTAAGACGAAGAAGAAAATCTTTGTGACAGTGATGTGGATGCCCTGGTAAATTAAGTGGAACTAAGACTTCATCCCCGAATTCCTCCTGGCCATTTATTTAGACATTATTAACTGGCAGTTTCATACAGGGATTGTGTTAGGAGTGAGTTCAAAGAAAGAATTTTATAACAGTGCTTCTTTTCCCAGCTAATTCTGGGTGGACAGCCTGCACACAAGGAACCAAAAGGAAGGCTGGGGAATAGTTCAGGGTGAGCCATGAAGTGAGGTCAGGAGCTAATGAATAGCTCACACCCCAGACGTGCAAAACCACGTGGATGTGAATGGCCCTATGTGTGTGATTACTCGCATATGTGGAGTTCAGTGTGTGCTCAGGCTCAGGAAGAGAACTAGTAGTTTTATTTGATGTAGTGGTAAAAGGAGTCAAGGAAGGGATTTTAAAAGTTAAGTGAGGTGATTATGGCAGTGTTTTTCCAAACTAGCCTTAAAGAAAAGGCTTAAGGGAAAGGAATTATTACAAAAATAAAAGGGTTTATTATACAAAGCAGCAACGGCTTTGGAAAAAAGTTTGTGTGAATTTCAAGACTATAACGACAAATGTTGATTTTTTTAGTCAAGTATTATTAACTATTACATTATAAACAACAGTGAAACCCAAATGGACAGATTAACATTTCTGTTCACTTTGAATTACTTTTTTATAGTGTACTTTTTGTGCACAACCTAAGTTTTTAAATTGCTTGAGCTTTCTAGGTCCAATTCAGTGAGGTTGTTCAGCTTATTCTGTGTTTTGTCTCACTGGAATTAGTGGCTTACAATTAAGTATGTGATTAAGGACCTTGCCGTGTCATGCAGGTTGTCTAGTTTTTTTCTTTATAAAATTTGAGAAGAAAAAAGCCCTAAAATTGACTCCCAACCCATCCTATTTTTTATCCCTCTATATGACATCTTTGAAAAATAATCTCTTTAATCAGATTATGGATTCAGATACCAATGAGATATTTGCTTTACAATGAGTATCTCTTACTAATGTTCTGCTCAATATTATGCTGTTTCTGTGGACTCAGAACATAAAGCTTAAGGGCTCTTATTCAGGGATACTGCTATAGCTAAGTTTAAAATTTATATCTCTAGACAGGGTAACAAATTCTATTATACAAATATTTGAAGCTATCACAAGGAGAGGAATACTATAAATTAATCCTTCACTCAGAAGTTGCACTTGCAGCTCTTTTCAGTTAATTTTCATTATTTTACCACCGGGGAACAGTTTCAAGGAATTATTACACTAACCATAATATTAAAAATGAGCCTTTGAAGCCCACCCCCACCCCAATAAATATCATTTAACATTCATTGTTGTAGAAATATGTAACAGAAAAGACAAGAGAGTTTTTCTTTTTTTATTTCTCATGGAGGTATGAAAATATTAGCAAATGTTCAGATCTCCACTACTCAAAATATTATGGGTCAGATCCAAGCAGAGTGGAGAGGTCAGTGCTCCATCATCACAGCTTTAAATCATTATGGGCTGTAGGGCATAATAGCCTGTGAGGAGGCTTGGTTAAAACATGGGAAGGAAACCTGAAAAAGGTTAATTATGGCACACACACCACTTGACAGTTGCTTTTCAATCTGATTCAGCTCAGCTGTGAATGCCGTTGTGTCCTCAGCACAAAGATCCTGCTCGCTGCCACACTACTTTCCATCACCCCAAGGCTGGGGCATGGTTTGCCCACAAGAATGCATCCCAAATTCAAGTGCTGCGTGTTTTCCAAAGGGTGCACCTGTTTTGCTGTGGATCTGGTCCTTAGAGCTTCCTGTCGGAAACCTTAACATCCAGCAACTTGTTTTGACAGCTTGGGTTGTGTTCTTTTGGAAACCCAAGGACTTTTGTCTTGGCCAGGGGCGAGGTAGGATAGGGGAAGAAGCACAAACAAAACAAAAACTTAAGCCTGTGACTAATTGTCTGAAAGGATGCGAGCAATTCCGATCCACTTAATTGAACGTGGGCTCAAATTAAAAAGAGTAATTGCCTTCAAAACTTTGCATTGCAGATTGCTGGCCTCTTCTAAACATTAAGTGAAATTCTTCAAGCACATGTGTCAGTGGTGTTGCTTTCAGGAACTCAAATATCCTGTTGTATACATTTACATTCAGAGGATTTCATTCTAGAAGAGATTAGTCTGCATTATATTGATGGTTTTATTTACAAGATGAATTTTCTTGAAAAAGGTGTCCTGATTCTGGCTGGAAATTTCAAATCATGACCATGCCTTCTAACTGCTGGCAGCTTTCCAAACATTTCCTGATCAGAAGATCTGAAAATAGTACTTTATTTTTTGATGTAAAAATAACTAGGTTTTGTATTTGAAGCCAAGGCTGTATATTTTTACACAAATTTTCCACTTATTTTGGGAAGAACTTTAGTCGAGCAAAGCCATACCTGCATTAAACATGAATAGCTAAGGAGTTGAGAGTCAAGGAATTCACCCATGAAAATACAGAGCTCAGTTATGAGTCCTTTTTAAATAAAAATCTTGAATTAAATTGTTTTGTCTACACACTGACATTGCCATTTATTCTTTACATCAAAGAAACATCCACAACTTCTAACCTCATTGTGCTATGCACAAAAACACAGAATAAAAGAATTGTCCTAGCTCTCAAAACACTTCGCTGCAATAGCAACAAAGACCTTTTGTTTGCTATTTAAGCAAGATTGGTGGACATCATCTCTGAGCAGAAGCTCTGAGAATCAGCTTTTTCTATCCTTTTCCAAACATGTATATGCATATTTTCACTTGAGTCTGCTACAGCAAAAGGACTCTTAAAGAAAAGAATCAAGCAGAGCAAAAGGAAAATATTACTTTATATTAAGGACAAATGGAGTGCACAATGCATTCCTCATACAAAGGTTACCCATTTGTGGAGCTGGAAGCCAAGGGCATTTTAAAACTTAAAGATCCCTTAAATAAACATATTGGTTTAAGTACAAGGCAAATATTCTTAGCTCAGCAGGTAGTTGGTATCTAAATCACATTCAGACTTCATATAAATACACATGTCAAAGCATTTATCTAGTAATAAAAAACAACTCTTAAGGAATGCAGTTCAGATAGGGAAGTGTCAGTTATTTTGCACATTTCCTATTTCCAGCTCATTAGTTTCAGCTTTTGACAGGGGTGGAGCTGAAAGAAATCCTGTAGAGGTTTTTCTCTCCTCCCAATTTCACATGAATAAACAGAGGGAGGGAGTCCCCTGCCTGTCTGCCAGGCTCTTATCTATCATATTTAGATGCTAGATGCTGTCAGATTTTAGATAGTGATGCCTGTAGGTATTGCCAGTTACTGGGAAATTAAACCTGGAATAGAAGGTAGTCCTTTCCTTCCCAAACTGACTTTGCTTTAGGAGCAGGTTTGGACATCCTTCAAAAATGTTGATGTCCAGACAAAGGTGACAGGATTATATTTCTGTCATTCATTACTTGCACCTGATTTTCTGTTTCCTCACTCTGTCCTTGGTGTCTCAGCAGCACTCCATCTACTTATTTTCTTTCACCTACATTCTTACATTCCTCTCGAATCCAGATTCTCCCAATCCAGAAGCAGTAGGTGCAGATTTACACTGCTGATTTTTGTTTAAAGTCTCCTCATGTAAGATACCTCCTTGAGCATTAGAAATTCTTAGAAATTCTGTGTTTTCATTATTAGACCAAATTTTCCTTCATTTCCCCCAAAATGTATTTCGGAAAATGAAGATGTCCCTCTAGGGACAAGAGGCAGTGAACATAGGAGAGATTTCTACACAATTCTAATTCTTGGAAACTATCCCTATGATCACTAACAATCAGGTTAGCAATTACCACCCTTGTGCTAGAAGTGACACCTCTGTAAGCTGACATAAAATAAAAACGTGGACACACTTTTCCCTTCCAGAGGTAAAGCACACCCAAGCATCAGGAACTGCAAAATGAAGTATGTGCGCACCCAGGTGCTGTGTTTCAGCTGAAGGTTGGTAACTTCCATCTGACAGAGTTAACTCCTTAAGATGATCTGACTGCCATTATCCCAGCACACAGTCTAAACACTTTGGTGTAGTCTTTAAGTGATGTAGCTCAAAATCATACACACCTGGCTTATTCTTTCTTTCCTAATCTTATCTGCATAGGTTCTGTTCTGATTTGTTTTTGGTAGAATTCTTTAACAAAACCCCTAAAACTAAAATAAAATGTATATACATATTTATGTGTGCACATCTTCATGTGGATATTTATGTGTAGGCATCTGTGTGTTTGGGTTACAGAGGGTAAAGACAAAATATTTTCAAAGATGTCCCTTTTAATCTGAGAGATCTCAAATGTTACTGTACACAAGTGGGAACATCCACACCTTTGGAAAAACTTGATGCAGATCTTGAAGTGCTTTTACTGCACTATACATGAAATACTGCAGCAAAAGGACTTTAATTTGAGGATCAGCTGGAGCTTCAGTTTAGTTCCTATTGCCTTCCAGACTTGTTCATGTAATTCTGCTCCTAAAGTTTGCATGTTTCTGAAAAGAAGATTTATGACTTCTTTTAAAACCACTCACCACATAGGGATATAGGTGTAACAAATTACATTTGTCACTAATTTGTAGGATGAGACTTCAGTCTGCATTACGTTGTAAAAAACAGCAACAAAGGTGACAGCCTGCATAATTTTTCTATCAGGCTCAAATCTCAAATTTGTTGTGTGGCACCATCATAAAGGGGTGTAACTTCCAACCAGTTTTTTGAGCAATTACTAAGTATGGCAGTGCTGCAGATCTGGAGATGCTCTATGACTTTTCTCTTTCACATACCCAGGAGATCAGGAGTCTGCCCATTGTGGCTAATGAGGCATTTCAGTGTGCATGAATGCAGAAATAGACCCAAAAGTAGATCTATTCTTAAGAAAGAAAAGTTATGGTGATGTAAATTTGTCTTTACTTTAGAGTAAAGCATAGACAGAAGCTCATCAGTCATACAAGATTATCACTAGGGACTTTTCACAAGGTCATGCAGTGATAGGACAAGGAGAAATTGCTTAGAACTGAAAGAGGGTAGATTTGGGTTAGATAGAAGAAAGAAATCCCTCACTATGAGAGTGGTGAGCAACAGCACAAGTTTCCCAGAGAAGCTGTGGATATCCCATCTCTGGAAATGTTGAAGGACAGACAGGACGGGCCTTTGAGCAACCTGGGCTAGTGGAAGGTGTTCCTGCCTCTGGCATGGGGATTGGAATGAGATCATGAATACTAAAAACAAAGCTGGATACATAAATTATTTGGTGCCTTCCTTGTTTTGAGTTTTCAAATGTACTGCTCAGATTGGGAAACTAACAGAAGCTAATAGGAGAGTAAGTCACTCACACATGACTAAAATTTAGTTTAGAGCCCATGAGATGGCAAGATGAGCCATGTCTCTGAGGTGTTTGAATACTGAGTTGGATGAAGATGCTGACCTAAGAGTAGCAGAAATATAATCCTGCCACTGTTGATCATTTTTCACAAATTCCCAGTTGCTTGTTTGACATGCAACTGGAAAGAGTTATTGTTTTTCTCCTTTTTTTCCCTTCTCTGTTAGCCAAAATAGCGAAACCATAGCATCAGTGTTGTTTGAAAATATATTTATGTTTGTTTTCCCTATAAAAAGAGATAATAATGTTATGTTCCAATAATATTAAGTTGCAATGTTATTTGCAAGATTGCAGAGCTTTTAATTTTCTGATTATTTCCACAGTGGGAGTTTCAGCTCAATTTCTACCAAGACACTTCTATCTGTTTCGGTTATTTTTTTATTACAGCTAGAAGCAACAATAATTGCCTGTAGTGTATGAAAACATGACTGAGGAGACAATTGTTGTCCCTAAAGAGTAAAATCATCAGCATACATTTTTGATGTAAAATTTTTGTAAATTAATTGCAAGATCCTATAAATATTATATTTACAAAAATTGTGTTGTCTGCTGTCTTCAAAGAAACAATCTTTTTTCTATTTTTTTTTGTAAACTATGCTTCATACACAGTGCATTTCCTGAGGCAGAAAACCAAAACATGGAACAAAATATTATTCTTCTACTTTTGTAATTTTACATTCTACTACTTTTCCAGGTTTGGAGTTTTTTTAATATAATTCTGGGAGCATACAGGAAAAAAAAATCATTAACATTCTCAGTAATCAAGCACCATTTTCAATGTTTTACTATTCAGGTGATTAAAAAAGCCCCATATACATCTCAAATGTTAAGGCACTAGATTTGCATATAATTTGGTCATAAATCAAGAAAATAATTCAAAGTATTGAACATTGTGTGGAATATTTTTTCTACAATTTCTATTAAAAATTGATAACATGAAATCTTTTAGATTTTCTCTGAAAAGTTGAAAAGAATTCAACCTGAAGTACTCCAATCCACATTTATATCTTGGAAAATTATCTATCAAGACTTCTAACGGAATTATCCTCTACAGCCACTCCATACAGGAACCTGACAGACTTTCCAAGAACAGGAACTACAGTTGTTAAAAGCCTCTGAAATAACTTGGATTGATGCCAACATTAATAAATGCAATTAAAATGACACTACTTTGTTTCCATTTTTCCTATTAGAAAATTAAATAAGTCAGCTTTTTGCCGTTGAAAAAAACCAAAAAAAAAAAGCAACAACCAAAAAAAAGCAGACAAGCAAACAAAACCCCAAACAAACAGAAACAACTGGATTTGGGGTTTTAATCAGACTAGCATCATTTCAGTTGTATTAGCTCTCAGTGTGGTGTATCCTGTGCAACCCAGATGTACAGAAATTTCACATGATTTATGAGTGCACAGGACAGCACTCAAGGCACATATATTATGTCCTTTTCCTGTCGCTGCATTTGAATGCAGGAGCCACAGGATATGTTGGATAAATAAGCTCAGAGGCTTTTTTGAAGAAGATGGGCAGTGTTATAACTAACATCAAGAACAGTGATTAGTTCCAATAGATATTTCATCAGATTTACTCCAGTGAGAATGGTGGTATTTGCTTTTGAGCAGGCAGCCCTTTGCACTTATATCAAATAGTGCTAGCAAATTTGCTGCTAGAAAAAAATGTAGAAAACCTAGGAAAAATCATTATTTGGAAATCATACTTTCATAAGAAGATCTGATCTCCAGAGATGATTAGGGATCAGATTGCACAAACAACCAGAAATATCTGAGGACATAATTTCATATATCTTTGACAACTTCAGAGCATGTCAGCCTGTGATTATTTACTTATTTGTTTATTTTTGAAGCTACAATACCAGAAGGTGCCTTTCTGAGCTAGTGATAGCAACGCATTTGCTCACATACCACTTGGAGAGTGGTGTGATAGAAGGACTCCAGCTACCTGCCAGCGCTGGAGAGAAGGTGGGTGTCCTGTGGGGCATGGAAAATCATCTCCAAGTAATACAAAAGAGTAACAGTGCTCTTCCCTGACACAGAACCATTGCAAGCAAGCTCTCAACGTATTTACCAACTCTATGGGATTAACCAATAATATGCTGATTAGCCAATAAGTATTGAATTGTCTTTTGCTTCAGAAAAGGATCATTATATCCAACCTGGAAAATACTGCTGGCTTTCAACCACATCCACTATAAACAAAGCATGGTACTTCAGTGCCGATAAACTCTGTGTGGAATTTTAGCCCCAAGAGTAGTTAATATCTGTATCTGTGTCAACTGTATCTATATATATATAGATCTATGAAAGTAACTAGGAAAAGGAATAGTAATTGAACCTTAAGTGATTGCTCATCATCTGTCTGCATTCTTATTTCAGCATTTAAACATGTTTCACCACCACAAATGTGAAAGAGTTAAACAGCAGCAGATTTCCTGTGCTAGATAACTCAATGAAAAACATTCAGGGTGCTTTTTAAGAACAACAGACTCATGCTGTTGGATGGCAATCTTTAGTATATTTTTTTCTTTTCTTTTTTCTGTTTTTCACAAAGAAAGCATAGGCAACGCAGACTTTGCTGTAATTCTTCTTAATTGCCCTAATGCATTTTATTTTATTTTAGTGTTCTCAGTTTATAAAAACAGTTAGCACCAGTTTGTTTCCAGTTTTAATGGAGATAAACTCATTCTTTTCCTCCTGAAAAACTTCACAATATGGTTGGAAATATCCGCAATAATTAGACAAAATGCTTGTGAAAACATGAAATAGAAACAATACATCTTTTTATAATGGAATCAGTTTGTCTGATTATCTCAAACAATGTACATTTCCAACTGCCCAGGAGAGTCATTAGAGCTTATGAAAATCAAACTCTCTTTTTTCTGCTTCATACATCATGGACAACAATATTGTCTCCAGGATCATTATATATTGCCTGGCTTTATAAATATATGTTAGGCTTTCTTGAGCTACAGTGAACCTGGAGCATGAAATGCATTCAAAAATAAAAACAACAGGGGGAAAGGAAAATCATGTTATTAACTAAATAACCATTACATAGAAATTATAAAAGGAAAGATAACCTCACTGAACACAGTACTCAAGGGACCTTGGTTCAATTCTGTCTCCAGTCACAGATTTTCAATATAACCTCAGGAAAGTCATTACTACCCTATGCACAATGAGGGCTATTTGTCCTTTAAAGAAATGGTTGTGACAGCACTCCCTTCTGAGCTCCTGTCAAGGTGTGAAGCCTAATTCGGAAGTTTTTGTTATTCCTTTGAGATACACTCAGACAATAGACAAGAGTATCTCTTTACCTTTTTTCCCATTTGTAGAAATGGGGCTAATATTCCCCTACCCTCACTGGAGATCTTATGGATGCAATTCATTAGTGTGTAAGAGGCATTCAGATATCATGGTGACAAGGGTCATTTAGTGAGTAAATATCTGGATGCAGCAGGAGGAATTAAGGTACTGTTACTATTTAACATCAAAAATAATTTAGTATGAAAAACAATGGAAGTCTGATAAGTTTATCATATAATAAATTATTATCCTGCACTCTAGGAAGCTGGAAAGCTATTTCAAAGATGACCTTTACACCTGTTTAGTTTGTTTTCCTGTAAGGTGTTGCAGTATATTTGCTCTACCCTGTTGTTTAAGCACCTTGCTCTGTCTCAGTGATCATGGGTTTTCAGTCTTCACTTGTCTCCCTCAGATTCAGCAACAATGTCACCCAGCAGGATGGAGCTCCAGGAATGATGCTGCTTTCTTTTGAACAGGGTCCCATTATATCAGCTGCCAAAGTTCCCAAAGAAAAACTGAAACTTACAGCAAAAGTGCAAAATCATGCAACACTTTCATTAAAAATTTTACGTTAGAACCTTTTAGCTTTTGAAGAGCTTTACCTGTATCTGAAAAACGTGCTTAAAAAAGCAAAAGCATTACAGGAGTAATCTGCTATAACCAAATCAAGCATTTCTCTTCTGTAACAGTAGTGCACGTATGCTCTTGTAAATACAAGCAAATGCTTAGCAATAATGAACTCTCTGTATTGGCTGCAATGTTCTAGCCCAAAGTAGACATGAGGCTTAAAACTATTTTTAAATCACATGAAGGAGTTAATAAATAAAACCCTTCTGGTACTTCAAATTTGCAATGAAGCAATTACTTTCAGCCAAGCCTTCAGTACAATATACTGAGGCACATTTTCATTACTGGTGAACGCAGCATATTTTCCCTGTTTCTCCAGGTATTCTATCGCTGCTGATGGTTAGACCTACCCTATTGGAGTAGGTTTATCAGAAGGAGGGGGAGGCTAAGGGACCAAGGTCTCTCCATCCTGCTCATACTGACTACTTCCTAGGCTTTCCATGGCATGAGAGAAGAGAGAAGTTGCTCAGCCTCCCAGTTGCAATATGGTGTAGTACACCCCAGAATAAAATACTAAAGCTCCATCAACATCCTAAGACAAGGGGTTTGTTTTTAATTATCAGAAAACAAAGCAAAGAAACACTCTTAACATAGAATCAGAATCACAGAATTCTGGGGAGCCAGTCCTACAGCCCAGCCTCCTCTTGGTAAAGAACCTTTTTCTAATATGCAAAAAAACCTCCCCTGACACAGCTTCAGGCCATTCCCTTGGGTCCTGTCACTGTCACCGCAGTGAAGGGATCAGTGCCTGCCCCTCGTCTTCCTCTCACAGGAAGTGGTAACTGCAATGAGGTCTCCCCTCAGGCTTCCCTCCTCTAGGCTAAAGAGACCAAGTGACCTCTGCCACTCCTCATACAGCTTCCCCTCAAGGCCCTTGCCCTCCTTTGAACACTCTCCAGTAGTTTAACATCTTTCTTATATTGTGGTGACCAAAACAGCACACAGTATTCAAGGTGAAGCCATAAACATATTTATGTTTACCTTCTTTTCTTTTTCATGTCATTTTTCCCCTCCAGAAATTGCTGAGGACTTCTTTTACTCCAGTAATTTTTAGACAGTGACACAGCTCCATAAGGTCACAGGTCCAAACTTTATTTCATCTCTATGCTCATACATTTCCAGTCCAGTGAAATGAAGATTCGTTGCCAGAATAAGCACAGATTTTGCAGATTGGAACAGCAGAGGAGTCACACTTCTTTCTCTTGTGTTTCCTGCAACACAACACAGCACAGAAAGCAAAGCCCAGGGAAAAAAAAAAAAACAGACTGAGACCCAAAGGTTCTGTAAAAAGCATTTGCAGACTTCATCATCAAAATAAAGATCTGATAAATAATCAATCAACAGTTCAAATGCATCAGAAACAAAAGGCCAAAACTGGGCCAAGACACAGATCCACGCATGAGGCTTCCACATGGTAAATAGCCAATGTTTGCAGAAGCACACAAGAGCAAATGTTGGAAGGAATATCAGCAGGGAGGGCTGGCCCGTTGTCATCCGTCTCTGGGGCAGACTGAAAGAATAACAAATGACACAGAGAGATGGGAAATGAATTTTCACTTTGTGTTGGTACCACAGTGTAAAGGACATGTTACAAACTCCTGAGAAGCTGATTGTCCTCAGGCCCCTCTGAAATCTGTAACTGTGTCCGCACTCCTTGGTCAGTGTTCTCTGCTATAAACACCAGCCTGTCTCAGCTCACCAGCCTGCTGCTCTGTATCTCTGTTTTTTGAGAGGGTGAACCTCCAGAAGCTCAGCTGTAAAACTTTCCCATCAGCCTAATTTTTCCATGTCATGTACTTGCTTCTGATATTTTCCCACTTGTGTTATTTGCTTGCTGAAGCTTCTCTATTGATGGAGTTCGATAAATGGTGTTTGCCATCAGAGCAATTTGGTTCTAGTTCTAATTATAGCAACAAGCTGCTTCCTTAAAACATGTTATGGGTGTTTCATTATTTTAAATTGTTGTCTTCCATAATAATTACAGAAAGAGTTGATCTTTTCTCAGAAGCCAGCAGCTGCAAATTCTCCCTTTTCAAATGTCTCATTTTAATAGGTGAAACATCAGGTAAAATTCAAATCAATTTGTAACATAATTCTCCAGAAGAAGATATGTAAGTTACAACACATTGCCTCCAGATTCCATAGGGTTACACTATTCAGAGGTACTGAACCATATCCCTTAGTATAGATCATAACAAGCCGTATGCTGCACAGCTCAATTGTGAACACAAAGCCCCTAAATAAATCACACAGCAATGGCAACATTATTAATAGGACTATCAGAATCAAAGGAAGCAGGGTGATGCATATGAGAAGAGCCTATATTATTATTCTGCATGATTTCTTTATGGTATTGTTGGAGAGATTGTTTCTCCCTCCTCCTTTTCCTAGTCTCTCCAGATTAAGAATGGGAATGAAAAGGGCAGCAGAACTCCAGGAACAGCCTGTACACCATAATCCTACAGTCATAAGAAGTGGTGGTCAGGTACTCTCTGCAAGGCATTTCACTAAACTAACTCAGTCTTCATCTTTATTCTGACACAATTCAACATTTGAACTCTTTTCAGTTTTCTGCTGTTGTGTATTTCTAGCCCCTGTTCACAGTGATCCCTGAATAGAACACAGCACAGCACACAGAGCAGTTACTAAGACTGCTAACATACATAGCATCATACTTTTGGCCATATTTGCTCAAAGACCTCTGCCTGTTTTAGGCAGTAATGGAAAATTACTCCTACTTATAAAATGCACAGAAGTGTTTCCAATAGCGGTTAAGACTTTTTCTCCCAACTAGAACAGTTGTTAAGAATCAAAGAGGAAAAATTTATGTTGGTGGTGACAAATATTTTATCAGTGATGGGAAGTTCCTTAGTGTTTCTATAATATTTAAAATTAGTTCGAAGAAAATATTGGGATTTTATTTATCTATTGATTTATTCCTTTATTTAGAAATAGTTCTCTAAGGATGGGAGATAAGTTCCATGACTTTGTGGATCTCTTCTGATCTAAACCACTGACATTTTGTCAAATCCTTTCCACTTTAAGGCAGACACATTTATCTTGTCTAAGCATGGAGCTAACTTTTTTTAAACATGGAGTTACCTCTTTGCAGTGATGAGAACTTAGCCCAATATAATTTAGAAGATAGAGACTAAGATTCTCAAATAAATTATTGACTGCAGATTAAAACTTTTCTTTTTAAGTGGTACAAATAAAAGCTAGATAACATTGAGATACTTCTGAATAGGAGCTTTCAAAATCCCTTAATTGATCACATCAGGCAAATAAGATGGGGAAAAAAGAAAAAAAAAAGAAGAAAAAACAAAAAGAAAAGAAATACCTTAAAAGAAGAGTGAGGGAAAAAAAGTA
This sequence comes from Struthidea cinerea, assembly GCA_013397865.1. Lineage (NCBI taxonomy): Eukaryota > Metazoa > Chordata > Aves > Passeriformes > Corcoracidae > Struthidea > Struthidea cinerea. The sequence continues at coordinate 5,313,507 of VZTI01004088.1, forward strand.
AAAAAAAATAAACCAAACTACAAACCCCCAAAACCTAGAGCTCAACCAATTGATTCAACACTCTCCCCCAGGAACCAATGTACCAAGGGTAGTATAAATCAGGAGTTTATAACAAAACACTAATGCTCCTTTTCCAAAAAAAATCAATAACACTTCCAAACACGTTTCAACCAATAAAGTAAGATTTTGCAATGATGAGAAGTTTAAAGTATTGCTCAGATCAACCAGATAGTTACAACTGTGGTTTTCACACTCCTCTTTCATTTTCCCTTTCTTATATGTCCCTCCCACTTTGCATCAGACCAATTAAATATCTTTCCTTCCCTAAGAGCTCTCTAGATAATTCACAGATTATTGTTGCCTTGTTGGTTTGTGGTATGTAAATTTAAATTCTTTAAGGTATCTTAAAGAATTTGTAAGGTGTTTCTCTCACACCCTCAGCACAGTCTTATGATTTTATCCAGGATGCAGTAAGCCTGTTTTAGTTACAATATGGGAACTCTTCTTTAATCGCTAATTTTAGCCTCAGTAATCTAAGCAGAAACCAATAAGGAAAATCCAGCATTCTTCATATTACAGCAACTGAGTTGAATTTTTGTTATTTTTGATACATGCGCCACATTTTATGATTTGCTTTTAAAAACATGCATGAGAGAGACCTGAGGAAAAGTTGGCTGTGGGAAGGAGGAGGAGAGGATCGAACCCTGTGACTGAGGCTTATGAGCATACTTTGGAGTAATTTCATACTCCATCCTGTCAATTTTACTCGAACAATATGCTCTTATTCTTGGAGGCCTAAGCACATGAGCACTCACTCACCTCTCTAAGTAGCCGTGTTCAGGGTCCCATTGTATTCCATTATGATGATTAATAGCCTCCAATGCATTTGTACTAAAGCAGTCCAATGCATTGGGAACACTTTGATCATCATCAGCACACGGCTCATCTCCTGTGGTCACATTAATGACGACTCCAGCTACCATGCAAAATTGCAGTGCTGGATCAGTGCAGGTCCCTGTTCATCTCAGGGACTTCATTTTCTCCCTAAAACACAGAGATGACATCAGAAATGAGCCTTTTGACATTGCTTTATCAGACAGAGTCAACCTGCTAAGGGGGCCAGATGTGTCGTCCCTCCTGAAGTGGCCAGCAAGCTGTGACCACACAGATGTGCACTGCAACTGCAGCCATACTCAGAAACAAAATGCTTCAGCACCTCAATAGGGCAAAGATGGGACAATGTTTAATTCCATTCTGGTCTGACCAGATTTTAAAGGAGCATGAGATGCCAGGACCTGTGTGTCACAGTGCTTGTGCAGTATCTATGCTGTGACGCTAATATGGCTTCTCTTTTCCATCCCAGGGCACTAGGCTTTATACAACTCCCTTCTATTAAAATGTATGAATTTCTGCTCCCTCTCAGGCAATCGAATTAATAGATCCACTGTGTGCAGAAGACCATGATTTCCTCTTCATGGGCTACACTTCTTTTCCAGAGCTTCCTCTGGAAAAGGTTAAGCATTTTCCACTTCTCTTCCCAAGACACAGCCAACATCTCTGTGGCCCATGGTAAGCATGCAGCATGGTGTAGGGCAGGCAGGAGTGAAAAGTGGAAGAAGGAAGACTCCTTCCAACTCAATCACTTCTAACTGATGTTGTGTGTAGATAAAAGTTCATCAGGGCATTTACCACCCTGATGCTTTATGAGAAGAAAATCTGAGGTCCTTGTGCACAAGTCGTCTTTAGAAAACAAGAAGGTAGGATGTAACTGTCCAAATAATCTGCTGATCTGGAGGATAACAACCTCCATCTGACAACTAACTTGGAGAAATATACAGCTCTCACATAACAGAATCATAGAATCAATTAGGCTGGAAAAGACCTCTGAGATCATTGAATCCAACCCTTGACCAAATGCCATCATGTAAACTAGACCGTGGCACTATGCATCATGTCTGCAGTTTTCTTAAACACCTCCAGGAACGGTGTTTAAGAAACCTTTAAGAATCACCTTCCTGGACAGTCCATTCCAATGTTTAACCACCCTTCTGTGAAGAATTTCCTCCTACTGTCCAGCGTGAACCTCCCCTGGGGCAGCTTGAGGCCATTTCCTTTCATCCTGTTGCTTGTTGCCTGGGAGAAGAGACCAACCTCCAGCTGGCTACAATCTCCTTTCAGGCAGTTGTAGAGAGTGATAAGGTCACTTCTGAGTCTTCTCTTCTCCTGGATAAACAATCCCAGCTCCCTCAGCTGCTACTCTTATGACTTACCCCCTAGACCATTCACCAGGTTTCTTGTCCTTCTCTGAACTCCTTCCAGCACTTTGATGTCCTTCCTCAACTGAGGAGCCCAGAACTGGACCTAATTTTTTATCAAAGTCTTACTCATTACAGAATCAAAATTTATCATCATCGTTCCACAGATAGTGGACCAGGACAGGAAAATAAAGCAGCTTGACAGACACCAAAGAAGATATCACTGTCAGAACCCAGATGAGAAGGATTCCCTTTTTTTGGTGCATAGTATACTCCAAGCCTTTGTACACTCATGCACTCCCTGAAATCACTGAGCTGCAGGCAGCCAGATTGCAGGAAAGCAACCATGCATTCAAACCTATGGAGACAAGTTAGTGGCTCTCAAAAGCCATATTTTGCTGCAGAGAGCATGGAGAGCCAACAGTAGCCATGGCATCTTTTACTCTGGTAATAAATGAGCAGAACAAGCCATGTAGAAGTTATCTGTTAGCACTGAAAGTTGTTAGAGACCATGTAACAGCCTGCAATGTATATAAAATTATTGACATCATATGTGTTTATATTTAGGTTAAACAACTATATAGCTTTTATAAGAGAAAACTGTTTCTGGAAACAATAGGCCAAATTGCTTTTCCTTACTAAGAACAATGATGCAATGCTGCCAGTACCAACAGTTGTTGTTACAGAATCAGCTAACTGAAAACACAAGGTCTTTAACGACTTGTATCTTACAAAGCACTCCAAGGCGTGTCGATGCTGTTTGGCTTTGTTTGCTAGTCAGGATGGGTAAAAGCAATTTGTAATTTGCATCTTGCTCATTATTGCAGTTTTTCCTGTGTATGTTTCCTCCTGTTTTCATTTCTCTTTCATGAGGGCAAGTATACAAAGCCCCAGTTCTTGTGAATTTTTCACTATCAGAACTAGTTGATGAAATCAGAGTCAGATGAACAGGGGAAGGCTAATCCTTCTGGGATATACAAGGGGTCCAAAGAAAAACAGAAGGGAAATGAGATGGAAAATACCCCCCTGTCAACAGAAATAAGCTAGACTTCCCAAAAATTTGGAGATTACTCAATCATCGTCACCACAGCAAACATATTCTGAACAGTGACTTGGAACATCCCGTTAAAAAATTTTTAAATACACAACTGTAGTACAGTTTGCAACAGATCTGCATATTTAAGATGTTTTTTGATAGTCACCATTATGATGATCACAATCAATTCATATATGCTGAAAGTGGGACTACAAAATAGAGCTAGACAAAGGAGCCTTGTCATTTGCTACTTAGATGCAATTGAAAACAAAGTCCTCAACTTTTCACCATCGCTGACTGGTTAGAGTTTCACCAGATGTGGACAAGATGCAGCATACCGAGAGCATAAATTGATTTTATATTTAGGTTTAAAATGGATCTCATTGTCACTGAAATGTTAACCCCTCAACAGAAAAATCCACTGGATTTTACAAATGCAAATTTTAAGCTCCCATGCTTGGCACAATAATGAAATATACAGCATTTCTTGTGGTCCTCACCTTTGAGCTGCAGGTAACTATACAGCAGTGTTACAGGACAAAGATACACTTGTGAAATATTCACAAGCTGATGTCTTTGCAGCCCCGTGGGACCTGTGAAGAGCTCTTTTTTCCCCCACATCTCTCTCTCAGACTTTGAATAATGAGGAGCAGAAAAGGTATGAGACAACATGTCTCTGTGTCTCCTTTGAAATCTTTTCTTATATTACCTTGTTATCTGTGCTCAAGAGCAGCAGGTATTCCAGCAGTTCAGAGTGTATCCACAGCAAAAACACCCAGCAAAATAGACTGCCAGTAGACACAGCTTTCAGTTCCAGGTCCAGTCAGCAAAACACAAAACAGATACATGGAGGGAGTGGTGGCACAGCTGAGTGGGGGGACGTGTGTGTGAAGGGGCGGGAAGGCAGAATTTTGCCAAGCCAGTTAGTTAAGAAGATAGATATTTATTATCCATCCTGAAAAGCCATCTCTCTTTCCTAATCTGAGCTCACAAAGTACCACTGTACAGAAAGTTATCCAGCTTCCTTAGTATTACAGCCTGGATCAAAGCCTGACCACTCCAGAAAGATGGGAGGGCTGGTCACTGGGCTGGTCACAAGGATTTGGATAATTCTTTTCAATTTATCCCTCGTTGATAACTGCTGAGAAACACTGGTACAGGTAGGGATTTGGAGGTTTTACTATAGTTCTGTATTGTGCATCAGGAAAGAGCACTCTGAATCTGGTATGAGGTATGAGCTGAGTATGAGGGATTTCCCTTGTTTCCACGCATCTGAGTCTGTCTTGAGTATGTACAAGACCAAAGTCAGACAAGTTTTATCAAATGAATCCACCCTGGCGTCCATGAATGCAAGCATACTCCTTTTCCAGAAGAGGCATCGCTTTTTTAATTTCCAGTTCTCTAAGACTTCTAACTACTTTTTATCCCCTCTGCATTTCAAAGATGCTTATATAACAGGTACTTTCCCACACTGGCCTTAAAAGCCCTTATTCTCTTTCTTTCATTATTTCAACAGACTAATAGTCGTTGCAACACAGGTGACGGTAAATCAAATCAAGTTGAAATGTGGGCCTGACTCATTCTCAGACGATATATGATTTGTTTGCATTACATTATCTTGGAAACCCATAAGAAGTGTGCACTAACTACATGTCCGCACATGGCAAGAAGATAAATGCTCTTAGTCAGTAATATAAAATCTAAATAAAATTACAATCAGGTTTGGATATTAGGATAGCTTTGCAACACCCTTGGGGCATTGCTCTTATCATTAGCATTATTTGCATTAGAGTAGTGTCCAGAGATCCTGCCTATGATCAGTTTCAAATTGTGCTAGGCTCTGGAAAACGTGGGAAGAGACAAAAGTTTTGAATGCTAAATAGATAATTACAGGCAAAGAGTGGGAGAAATAAAGGATTGTTATCATCGCTGCGTAGAGCTCTGAGGTGTGGAGATTAAATTTTTTTTATAGTCTAAGCATAGGTGCAGAGCAATGTTGGAGTCCATGTTCACCTTGCATCCAAAGATTTTACACACAAGCCCATGTTTAGGTTCCCACTGGCTTTGTGGGAGTGCTGATAACAGTAGGAAACATAGCTTGAGCTTGCCTTTCCGCAGCTACATCCCTACCTGCAGCACGGGCAGGGGGGAACAAGGTTGGCTTGGCTTTCTCGGCCTGAGGCAACCTCCACATATGCCGTCATGCTGTCCTGTGACACCTTCCCAGTGCTGATCCAGCAAGTTTCCCCAAGTCCTTCCCATACAGGATTATAGCCCTGCAGTGTAGGATGGATGGGCAGGTGAGCACAGGAATAGCAAGCTCAAACACCTGAATGCCTTCTCAGACAACATGGGGGCGTTTTTTGTTTGGTTTGTTTGTTTGTTTGGAGTTTTTTTTGTTTGTTTGTGGGGTTTTATGTGGGTTTACTTTTTCTCTCCTCTCTGGGAAGGCTCTATGTGTTCCCTAAGGTCACCGGAAAGTCAGAGTGCAGCTGAAAACCAGACACCTGACTCCGGCATCCAAAAGTTCATCATTCAACTCTAAGACTCTACTGGAAATATAGAAGTAACCTGGTAAAAAAATAGGACAAGTGATCTTTCAATTAGTAGTGGAAGGACTCTGTTGACCTCCAAGGAAGTTTCTTTTCAAGTAACGTTTCAAGGTCCTCCATACACACTTACAAAATTTAAATTAAATTAAAATAAGCGATTACACAAATACCCATCACAATGCTGGGCGGGGGTGGATGTTTATGTGCTGCTGTTTCACCCCATGTTGGCAGGGATAAGAAAATTGCAAAGTGATAAGAAGAGATGCAAGTGGGAGGAGAAGACATGAATGCTTGATTATGTACTTAATTAAGCAATGCTGGCCACATCAAATTGTAATGAAATGTGTGTCTATCTACCGCATGTTTTTGGTCCCAGGCAGTACATTGGCTACCTGCCTCCGAATGGACAGTGAGGAAGATATTTTCAAATGCAGAAATGTTGACTATCCAGAAGAGCTGGATGGTTACCTATTTTTGCCTTTGAAGACTATATATGATCAGTTAAGATCACAATCTCACCAAGTGATCCAGTCACTTGTAGAAGTAATTGTGCTTGGATAAATGAGGCAACAGGCAGGAGTAAGTCTTGTAGACCTAGACCTAAAATAAAACTCTTGGCACCCCAGGAGAGCAAGTTATTTCATCCTGTTTAAGTGCTTTAACAAGAATGCAAACATTTTTTTCTTAAACGTGATAGGAACTTTAGTTATTATTGTTCAAAACTAATATTATTGTTTTTCTGTAACTTCTATTTTTCTATAATTCTAGGGGCTCATGTCTAATCCCGTATGTAACATGTTTATTAGATGTAATATTTTATCTCTTGGATTCAGTGTCTGACACTATCATTTTGTTCTTATTTCAATAAAAGTCTTTTCCTCCTCCTCACTTTGTCAGAATCTAATGGTTTTCTTTATCACAGTAGAAAGTTAGAAAGATTCCTCCCTAAAAGACAAAAATGGACCATACGTGTTTTCTCCTTAATTGAATTTGTATCATAAAATCCAGACCAAATAAAGTAACTTTATAACATTAGAAACTGCCAGAATTGAGCTGGGATTGTTTTGTTTGTTGCTTGTTTTTAATGTATGGGCATGAAGTTTCAGTAAATCTGTAACTCATTGGCTTCTACCTGTAGCCTTGTGAACACAGAACGAACAATACCGAATGCTCATGTGATTTCTGGTTTTCTTTGGGAATTCACTATCTGTGCATTTTAATCAAGTGGAAATACACAGAAACCATTCCAACTTTCAGCTGACAAAAGGACAATATTAGTTGTTTGGTGAGAACTCTATGGATAAAAATTCCACATGGATCTTCCTGGGTTTTGTAGATTTATTAAAAAATAATATATTCCATACACAATTAGACCATGAAAATTAAAAGAGCTAGTAAAGTAATTTGTTGGGTATGTGAAATCATCTAGGAAATGCAGGTGTTTTCATGCAATTTTAACTATTGTATAATATGTAAGACACTGAAGGCATCTGAAACCTTGGTATCCAGACCCAGAAAAGGCTCCCCCTAGAAATGTGTTCCTTGCATACCATCCTCTGGAACAAAGGACCTCTTTATCTCCGTTATCATACCTGTGTAGCTTTTTGCTGAATGGTCAGTCAAGCGCCATTGCCAAACATAGAGGTTGGAAAACCCTAATCTTCTTTGATATTTATTTTCCACATCTTGTCAACATCTGCATAGTTGACCAGTGAAGCTGCTTTTCATGAAATCCACCCAAAGGTTACAACTTATAGGTCAGGGATGGGAATTCACTTTGAAATCACCAGGCAGCTGAGCCTACATACATTACTGAGGCGACAGGTATAGCACGCAATGATGAACCTTCTGTCAGTCACGGAGAGGTTGCATTGGTATCAGTTGCTAACATATCTTTCTCCCATCTTTAAAAAAAAAGGAAATTAAAAAAAGGCTGCGTTTTTTTCTTCTTGTGGCAAATGGAAACAGAGTTGTTGCTGTTCACCAGTGTCAAGTGGCTGAAGATTTAGGGCCCCACAGCTCAGGAGGTCTCCTTTAACTGTGCTGGCAGTACACTCAGCAACAACATAAATTGCTGCCTGAACTGAGCCCCTCATAAGCTATTCCAGGAGCAACGATGACAGCCACATTAACGTGAACTGTACTGGAAACAAACATCTCCAGCCCGGTGTCAGGAAAGCCAAAATAAGAGCATGGCATTCTCCTGTTTCATACCTACTTTTTTTTCCATTATAAAACCTGTAAAATAGGTCTAGTTTAAAAATTGTCACTTTAACAGACTGCAAGATTTTTAGTTTTGTGAATGAGGTGCCTGAGTCTGACATGCAAGAGAGTAAGTTGTAATGTGAATAAAAAGAAGTATCTGAGTTTGCTAAAGGTTCACCTACAACTCTGTAAATTTATCATTATCATGAACAGATCAGAATACCAAATCTATGATCAGTACTCATATCTCATTATGCCGTCTTTATCTACTGTGTTAAAGAAATGCCAGAGCTCATCAGATAACAACAGAATATTAATATTGCAGAGGTTAAAGAATCATGGTCTCTGCAGTTATGTCAAAGTGTTTGGGCTAGTTGCTGTAAAATCTTGTTTCAAGGTCCTTAGAGGTTAATAAGATCAGTACTCTCCAGTCTTTCCGTGAGACCCCAGAAGAATCTTCCTATATTCTTCCATTTTCTCAGCCGACTGAGGTACTTGAATGTTCTATGCATTTGCTCTGCACAGACAAAGACCGGCTTTTCTAAACAAGGTGGTTTGGATGACATTTTTTTGGTGTCAAAATGAAGTCCTTCTTCCACTCAAAGTAACCCCCCTCAGAACAAAACAAAAAAATCATCCCTCGCATAAAGCAGTGTTAATACACATGAAATAAATTGATTTTGCCAAGGCTAAATTTTTCCAGTGGAGCCTATACTTGAGAACATTCAAGTGCTCTCTTGAATTATTTCATTGTATCAGTGTTTGCAGGACAGTACCTTGAATTTGTTTCTATCATACAAAGTTGATGTATAAGGAGACAGGATTTAATTGAAACAACTCTGAGGAATCTTCAATAATCCTGCATTTTTTTATCAGATTTTTTTTTTTTTTTTATAAAAGGAGAATCAAAGAGTATAAGGAACCTTTAGGATTCTGGTATGAAATGCAACTATAGTCTGTAATAAATATGATTGCAGTCTATAATAAATGCTTTTTTATTTTTGTATGTGAAGTTTTTAGAGGTGGAAAGATTTGCTCATTAAAAATATGTTTCTTTTACTTTGCATATTGGATTTTAGAAATCTATTCATACCATGGATTTGATGAAGACAAGCCATAAGTTTATGCAAAGTCTTTAGCTGCAGAAAACCCTGACCTCACAGAGGATCAACTCTTCCAGAGTGCTATTACCAAATTAATACACTTGCTTAAATAATGTGGTGCATATGAACGCAAGCTATGGAGATCTGCCTGAGGTTGTTAGCCTTCTCTGTATGTCCCCATCTCTCCTTCAACATATATGCAGCTGTCTCACTTGTCCCAGTATTTCAGCAGGGAAATATATATAACAGGGTTTGAATCCAAAGTTTCCATATAGAAAAGTCTGATGTTCAGGGTCTCCCCACATAACTTGAGGTACTAAACTCAGAAATATCTACATTAATAATGGAAATACTGTTTAAAAACAGGGATATTCATGCCTTTGTACAGATAGACACTTTTTTTTTTTTTTATAAACAGAAGAGATTTAGAAATTCTAAGTGAATGAAACTCTTTTGGGTGCTGATGGCACTGTTTTTGAATATCATCATACTTTTATTTCTGCAAGGTTTGGTTTTTCACCCTGTAACTATTTATTAGGAACATCAGTATACAGAGACAATGAATCATTTCTAATGCTCATTCAGGGACACCAACAAAAGCACCTTTTATCCTTTCCTGCACCAAGTACCATGTTGCCTTAAAAGTTTTCTTTTATCTTCATGTAGTGGGAAGTCCTAGTAGCCAAGTTACTTCGGGTTTTCACTGCCAGGAATGAGTGGTTGAGAGTATGAATAATTCACCCCAACAGGCTAGAAAAAGTAACAATAAATAGGTTGTCCACATCCCCATTTCAGTGGTTCTTCCCTGTGTCTTGGAGTTTTCCATTGCTGTGGGGAGGTGACTTCAGCACCCTTGTCATCCACAAGGGTGATAGACAAGGAGGCACACAAGGGCATAACTGTCAATACCAGTTACAGTGATGTACATCAGGAACAGCACCACTAGAGTCAAAGGGGGATAGGGGTGTAATGCTGGGGAGAACAAGCCTGTAGTTAGATCTCAGTAAGCAGGACTGCAGGAATTAGTCATGTTTTCAGACAGCCAATTCATCTGTCACGTGACAATAAAAATTACATTTAGAAAAATGAAATATTACCTTTCCTTTTTTAATTGTTGAGAAAATGAAACTCAAGAAGCAAAGCTTTAAGCTTTTATTTCAAGCTCAATGTCCAGTCCTATGTTGCAGATTTTGCCATGATTACATGTGAATAAAGTCCATCATATCCTTAGAATTTAGCCTTATTAAACTGACTCTCTCCTCCCATCTCAGCATCCATTAAATTATTGTTTTTCTCCTCCTCCTCCTCAGTTCCACTAAAGATGCTATTCATTAAAATGTAGAGAATAAAATCTCTATATGTGCATTTTTGCTTATTAGCTGTGCTTGCTGCCTCATCATTTGCCAAAATTGTATTTCTTGGACAAGGAGGGCAGAAACAATGTGAAATCAATCTTTTTTGCTTGGCCAGATAAACATAAGACACAATGAGAGAAAGAAAGGCACAGAGAGAGGCAGATAGGGAGAAAGAAAATAAAGCAAGAAAACAGCAACGCCATCCCAGTGGTGATGGATAACTGAAGTGAACGTGTCAGGATGGTATTATGTAAATTACCAAAGCAGCTGAGCAGTGCACTGATGATTACAGAGGATGTGAACAATGTTGTGGTCCCCAGGTGCCACCATGCCTTGTTATTTTTTCTTCCCTCCAACTACCCTTGGGGTAGATTCTTCCTGACCTGAGTCCTTGAAAAAAATCATCCAAGAAATACGCTCCTAAAAAAAAGGGTTAGAGGACATCTATGACATTTCTCTAAAGCAATAACTGCACCCTGTGTGTTTCCAGTTTAACATTCTAAAAAGTGCCTTTTCCCTACACCTCTGAAAGATTTGATTTATCAAACATCTTGATTACAGAATAAGCTCAAGGTCAAAATGATTTTAAACCGAAAAGGGAAACTGAAGGGTGAGGGACATGCATTCAACATGCATTAAACTACATTTTAAAGTTACTCCGTATTATTAGGAAAAACTTTTTTCCCTCTCATTAAACATCCTGTGTATCTGTGTTTGAATTTGCATGTCAATTTTTGTGTCTGTGGTTACTGGTGACTGCATTTTGTTTCTCCTTTTGGGGAGTGTTGATTTAAATAACTGTTGAGCAAGATTGCAAAGTGATAATTTGCTAATTAGCCCTCATTTGAAATTACTTTTTTAAGCTGAATGTGGGCCCAAAACCCAAAGTTCCATAGTCCACTGATAAGCTTGCAAATTATTGAGACAAACATCCAGACCCTCTGCAGATTTCTCAGGATTGGACCTTAGAAAACAACAAACCTCCACTGGTTTAGGTCTTGCAACATGTCAACACGTCAAGGCTTTCACCCAAATGCTTCCTTGCAAACTGTGTTAGAAATTAATAAAGCCTTAGAAAAATACAGAAAATTATTCAGAAGGATTCTCATTGTCTTTAAATTATTTTGACCATGTTCCTAATTAATTTGCATTCTCTTTTCACAAATAGATGAAATTGTATTTTCCTGTTAGCAACATGCATAGAACATATTTCTACTTGATTGAGGTCGATCTATATTGATTACACAAAGTGCTAGTTACAATAATCAAAGTTTCATGGAATTCGGGAAAACCTAAACTAGTTCCTTCTGCAGAAGGAGGGTTCCTAAACACAAACCAGCCCTGTTGCAGCAGCCTGCCGTTCTTTGATTTGCAGATCAATTTAGATGACAAAAAGTGTTTTATCTCTCCTTAAAATTTGTCAGAGCCATGCAGCCCTGGTAGATTTTTATTTCTGCACAGCATCTATTGTATCAGGTCCAGTCTCATGTCTGAATTCACTGGACTCTGCAATACCAACAATAAATAAGACTCATTAGCCATAATGCCTTCAATAAGAGTTTCTTGGAGTAAGTAATGCAATGTCTGCACAATAGCACACTTTGCAGCTGTGCTCTGGGCAGGCTCATGGGACTAACAGGGGAACTTGGAAACTGACACTTGTACAGGTTTAAATTTGAAATTGCATTTAATTTGTATATCATTATGTAATCGAGAACATGAACCTTTAAGGCAAATATAGCAGTAAATGGGCATCCTGCTAAAAATATTTGCAATACAGTAATTAATTTAATGGGATTCATGTCTCTGGAGACTATTACAAGGCCTTTTTTGTGGTAAATTGCATTTGCTCTCTTTACATGTGTAAAGGGGGGCACTCAGTGAGTGAGGGTACATGTGAGCTGGTAGATGTGCAGAAACATTCCCTTCTGGAGAGAAAATTCCCTTTCATGGGACAGGGACAGCAAGTGTACAGTCCCTCTCGGTTCAGTGGTGCTTGAAGTGGTTTCCAAGGTGGAATTTATCAGTAAGGTCAGTATGACTTCTTTGGGATTCTTTCTTGACTCCTTTTTTTGGAGCCTCTGTAGGTGTCACTGAACATGTTGTTTCGTTTAAATTCTTGACGGGAAAAATAAACAAACCTGGGAGATAAAAAGCTAGACTGACCACACAGAGAAACTTTATCATGCCAAACTTACCTCTGGCTTTTTTGTTAATATGCAGTGGTTTGGTACCCCAAGACATCTTAAGAATGCCAGAATACAGGAATATATTTTTAATGGAAAAATTGCTTGGGAAACGTCTATCAGTTTGGATTTGGATAGATTGCTGAGCCTGATGTCTGGCTAGGCTCCTTTTACATTCCTGAACTCAATGATGTATAGTAAAATAAGCTATGACAAAACAATTGCTTCTTTCTTGGTTCTCTACTATATTTAATTCAGGATTTTTTATACTACTTTAAAAATAGCTCCTATAGAAAGGATATGGAAGTCTCCTTCATGTGACTTTGTCATTGCTCTATTGTGTAAGATCTCCAAAAACCCTTAAGAGCACAAGTCTTGCTAATTGTTAATTGGGACATTCAATGGGACTTGAGCACCCACTTCACTTAATTGCTTTTGAGCAGCCGACACAGCTCTGAGAAGCAGCAGACATTTGTGACCAGATTTACTCCTATATCCTGGGTCCAATTTGTCAAGAGCAAAAGCATCACTTACAAAATGCCATTGACCGTCAATTGTTCAGCTTTTCTGCAGGACCCAGACTACCTATTGCAGGAGCTATTTTGTTCCAGTTGGCTTTTCTTTACAGAAGCAAACAGATATGGAATTTTTATAATGTTCTCTTTCCTTTGTTTTAAAGCACGTATTTTAATGTGATTTTTCACTCACAAAAAAAAAAGGTATTTCTGTCAGTGTAATAATAACTCGCATTTGTATTGTACCTTTCATCTCAAGTGATCCCAAAGCACTTTACTAACTTAACAAGCTGAAACTCACTATATTAAATACTACACATAGGGATCACTTCACCCACCACTAAAACAGCCACTTATGTGGTGAAATGAACCAACTCTTTAAAGGCTCAGTTCTGCAAGGTGTTGAGCTCTATTAGCCTGATACAATGCCCACTGAAGTCAATATAAAGATTCCTAACGATTTCATTGGGCTCTGAATTAGAATTTATTACAATCTTCCAACAAAGCATTTAGGAACATGCTTAACTTAAGCACTTGAGCAGTTCCATTGACATTAATAGAGCCTGAGGTTGCTTAAAGTTGAGCTTGTGAGTTTTGAAGTAGGGCCAGGTGTCTGAGTGCTGCGCAGCAGAGATTGCAGTGAGTGCATTGACACAGCAGAGAACCAGAAAACGAGATCTGAAGAACATCCTAACTCATTAAATTCACTGCTGAAATTAGGTAGCACAATTTAAACACCCTTACCAAACACATGATCAAGACAACATGAAAGAAAAATTGTTAGTCCACTCCTTGAAACATTTCTGCATTCACTGCATGCTAGTAAGTCTATAATATTGCCTCTGTTTTATTACCACTGCTTTGTTATTTAGAGATCGTAAAATTATGAATGTTTTTGTGTTTACAAATCATAGATTCCTCTTAATGTAATCCAGTAATTCATTACTTTTCTTCCTCTACTGTTAGCTGGATTAATAAGCATCTCCTACATTAGTTTATTAATTAAAAAATGGTAGAAAAGAATAGGCCTATAAGCTGGAGCAAAGCATCTGGAAAGAACTATAGCAAAGCAACTGGAGGAAAAAAATGTGGCTGCTCTGTTTAGCATTAGGCAGCTCCAAGGATGCTACTTCTCACTCCCAAAGACAGTAAGGCTTTGTGATACTAGAAAAGATAGTAAGTCCAGGTCAGAGCTGGGACAGTAATAACCCTTCTTCATAACCTGACTGCACCCTTCCATGTTAACATACTGTGAACTGAGCACAAGTGACAAAACCAATCCATCACTGCACCGCCAACACAAAGAAGAATAGAGAGGTTAACAGAAATTGATGACATCCCTGCTCGAATTTTACACTGATTCGGCCAGCTTTACGATTGAAACAGACAAAGATTTATAGTCCAAGCTAGGACGCTGGCTCTCCTTGATTGCCTTGATTTTTTTTTTTTTTTATGCGCTTCTGCATATTTATTTCCAAGCTCATCACAGGCTTGTATCATTAGAATGCTGATTTGATTTTACATTCCAAGAGGAGTAGACATTATGCAGCCATTTGCATGATGTGAGAGAAATCACCATAACGGTTTGTGATATCGGCGACCAAAATGATCGGTAATGTTCACCTGCATAAGCAGGATTGTGTAATATTTTTTTTTGAAATTCAGATTTTTTCCTTTTGCTTCTCCCTCTGTGAAAAAAAAAATAAAAAGAAGGAATTATTCCATATCCTGTGGATGAGAAATTGTGTTTTGTCATGCCTCCGAGGGTTACAGTGGTATTGAGCTTTTATGAATTCGTTTGATATCAGGGCTGAGCGTTACGAGTTCCAACACAAATTTTTTTCCCCATGACATTATTACTGAAAGCTTTTATCAGTTCATTGTGACAAAAAATTGATTATTATCCTTGACACTTGATGGATAGCTTTCATAAAAGTGCTTTCTTTCTTTAGATTCTTTTTTTCGTGTGTGTGTGTACGCCTGTAAAGTTTTCTTAGGAAGGTTCTATTTTCTGGAGAGAAAAAAAAAAATAAACCAAGCAACAACCACTTCCTCTATGGAGTATTTTTGAATCACTGCTATCCATGAAAAAGTTAGAAGTGAAGTGACAATTCTGCTTCCTTACAGCTTTTTCTGCTTAAACACTAGGAAAATGTACATTCACACATCTTAGAGATAAATTTGGATTAGTAATATGACTGTTCTATAGCCACCTGAAAAAGAGATTTTGAAGTAGGTGAGACAGAGGCATTGATAGACACTCTATAGTTAAGGTTAATTTGAGCCTCTGTCTTTGCCAGATTCTAATACCTCTCTGTAGTTGTTATATTTTATACAAATGTTCAGCAGGTGTCTGACAGAAGAGCAAAGCTGCCTTTAAAGAGTTTAACTCTTGTTTACTGCGTTCTAGCAACAAGAAGCAATAGGACTTGACTCATTCTGAACAACGCCAGGAGCTGAAGCTAATGGTGATTCAATTACAGTCTCTCACAAATGGGAATATTCACCTCTGTGTGCGCATTAGTGTTGATGGGAGTTCTGTGCTTGTCTTGGGAGGAGAATATACTTTAAGAGAATGTGGCAGAACTGTTTTCTTCTGGAGGAAATGGCTGCTTTCCCTGGTTGCCATTCTCAGTGATGGATTTGTAGGAGTCTTCCCAGGGACCCTCACTGAAACAAAAGGTGGGAGGATAGTGAATTTTAGAGAAATTTGTGAAGACAGAAAGTCAGCCAGAGGCCAGACCAGCCATTTTCTAGAGAAAAGGGGCTTTAGAGAAGATCAGATTAGTGTAGGAACAGATTTTAACCTTTTGAAGCAAATGCTGTTAAGTGTCAGATCAATTAAGAAAAAAAAAGTAGAGGAGTTTTCTGAACTGTATGCTGGTTTCAGACATTTGGTGGTTCTTGAGATCAGGGAAGTCAGCAGTAAACAGAAAAAAGAGATTATTTAGCCTTACTGTTATTATTGCATCGATGCAAAATTGTTTCCTGGTGAGGGACTGGTGTAGGGACAGTTGCCACGTGTGTGAAAGAAAGGAAGAGGTTACAACAAGAAGCCTCAGTCCGATGTATAAACCCCAGAATGTGCCTTGTCCTGAGAGAAGTAATGGAATGGCTGCCGTCTTCTTAATTCCTTCTTCCAGACTTTCCACTTCACTCCAACAAGTCTGTCCTGGGGGCAGGTTCTGGGCCGAGTTTACCAAATTGGGGCAATATAAATGTCAGTAACACTGTAGGAAAGGAAGAATTCTCCAATGTATACTTTGCATCTGTTCTTAGAAAGAAGGATGATGTTTACAACAACAACAACAAAACAGGTTTTCTTACAGTAGCAGTGAGAGGAAAGGAACATCTTAACAGAAAAAAAAAGTTTATTTTAACTATGATGAACTACTTCACACATGTTAAATTCAAGGGAATAGCAGACTGATGAATTAATCTGGGAAGACAAAAAATTCTGGGATTACGGAAAAAAAATGGTTCTTGTGCCACTGCTTAAGGACAAACACTTCAGCAAACTGTCATCTCATTAGATGGATATAGAGCAACTAAGTCAAGGTGATGGGAGATGAAATCAATGAAGAATTAGAATAATGGCACACTGTCAATCAACATAGCTTAATGAAAAAATTATCGAGTAAACTTGCTCTTTTTGATTGAATTTATGATTTCGTTGGCAAAGATTTCTAAAAGGTATTTGATTTCTTTAGGATTTAAAAATATTGCAGGTAGAGAATTCATTAAAATTTTCTAACTGATGGTTTTTGAAAAAGAATTCTAATGAAAAAAATAATCCATTCGGTTTTTCCTGTTGGATTCCATCTTTCTGTTGTGTTTCAAGTCATGACCTGAGCAGCACTGTGCAAAATGATGCACAATCAGTCTTGTTAAGATTTACAAACATAAAAAAAACATGTATGGTAAATAATGAGAAAGACATCTCTGACAAACAGCCTAGATATTACAATGATCTGGACTTGCTAGAATAAGATTTATTTTGACTTTTCAAACTGCAATATTACATATCTAGTAGTGACTGCAAGTCTCAATTCCCTTCTGAAGGAGAAACTAATTTTGAAAAGGGGCATCATAAGGAGTTAGAAATTACCAGGAGTCGTATGATATAGAAAAGCATATGATCAGGAAGTTAAGAGAGTAAATATCAGTCCTCAGTTCTATGGCCAGAAAGAGTAAGTTGATGATTAACCAGTGGAATAACTTATTTAAGGATCTCATGGCTCCTCCAGTTTTTGGTGTTTTAAAAAATGAAAAGCTTTGAAAAGGTATATTCTGTCTTACCAGCAGGCCTGATGCAAGAGATAGGGTCATGCTGTTCCCTCCACTGCTGAGTTTAAATTATCTCTGAATTGTCAGCTTCATCAAAGTAAAATTAAAAATTTGTAAATGTATATGAGTTTAATAAACAAAAAGATTGTGTAAACTGAGATGCCCAAATTAGGCACTGAAAGCACACAAAAGGTACTATTAGAGTACCTAAATGCCAGTTTCAGGGCCAAAGGCAAATGTTCACAGGGTCTTCTGAGTATTCTGGTGTGTAATGTTGTCACTTCCCAGTTGTATTTCAAAGAACTTTAGTAGTTTATTGTTTCTCCTGGAACAATATTAGGATTTTATCTGCAGCTTTCAGAGGGGAGAAAAAAGCATGTAGTGTACCACTTTTTCAATGTTAAAATAATTTTCAGACTCTGAAAACTGGAAGGTACTGCTGTTGAGCATGAAATCTTGGCTCAATTTGCCAGTGCGCTCACTACATGTGATTTTTTTGCTTTGGCTGGATTGCCTTTACCTGGTGGGTTAGACCTGGCAAACAGCCAGGCTTCCACCAGCGACTCCCTCCTTCCTTCCCTCTACTTAGCAGGACTGGGGGAGAAAATAGGATAAGAAACTTCACATGTTGAGATTGAGACAGTGAGATTTCCTACCAGTTACTGTCACTGGCAAAACAGATTCAATTTGAGGACAATTAATTTACTTTTCTTTTTTTCCCTAATTAAAATAGATTTTGTTAGTGAGAAACAGAACACAAACATTAGAACACCACCTTTCCTACCCCAGCTCTGCCCACAGAGGCCATGCCCTGCAGAACCCCTACTGCCAAAGCCTTGCCACAGAAACCCCAATCACCATAATATAAAAAAGTTGGCCTAACAAGTGGTTTGAAATAATGAAAGGATGACATTTAAGTTGCTTGTGGATAATGCTTTTATATTTTCTGTTAATACTGTAAGAGGTACTTTAGCTAATTTTCTGCAGAAGAATGCCTTTTTAATCAAACTCGATGAGCATGATTCTCCCTCTATTTATATAGTAACTTAACAAACTTAATTTTAAAAGGCAGATTTTAGTAAAATCAAAATTTGTTTGGATTGTTCATTTGATTAATTTTGACCCTCTTCTAATGCAATGAAAGATCATGGGTTTAGTTTATTTTTATTGCAATTACTGCATTTGCAGTGAAACTGATAAAACAAACCTTTGTTTTTGTTCTAGATAATATTTTATTTAAACTGCAAAATTGTTGCGGTATATATTCAAGTAAATATCATAGAGCATAATATAAGGTTCTTGTCTGGATCTTACTGTCAACAATCTATTAGTTGTAATGAATCTACTAAGAAACTATTGTACTGTCCATATTAGAAATGTGTGGAGGCTGGAATATCTGCCATATAAGGGTTTTTCAGGAATTTTAATATTTGTCTGCCAGCAAGAGTGATTTCACAGAAAAGAAAATGATGGTAGAGCAAAGGAGGGGAACTTTGGGTCATTCAGATATCTTGCTTCAGAAAATTAGAAGGATTTGTTTTGATTTGAATGCTTGAGTCTTTGTTCTATTAGAGCACTTGTCATTCTGTTATGATTATAATTTGGCAAATTATTTCTAATTGAAAAGTCAGCTTCCATGAAGAAATGAAATTTCTAAGATAACCTAAAACCCAGGCATTTGAAAACTGTCAGAAATTTTCTTTATATTTGCAAGCGAAATCCTAGAAATATCAATCCAAGTTCACAAAGCATTTCTGTATCAGTGTTTTCCAATGAATGTAAATCAATCAAATTTTCTCTTAATGCCTCTAGTCTTACTCTCACAAATTTCTCTATTTTTCCTTATCAGTTGCCAGTTCGGTTCATTTTGCAGACAAAGCACTAAGTTTAACAAGTAGGTTTTAGATTTAGGCGTAAATATAGAACTGGACACAATATTTAAATTATTTACAAATTCAAGTGGGTTTTTAAATTAGATGGCAGTTAAACAAGGATTTGGGAGAAATTAGCTAGTAGGATAAATATAAGTCATGGATTGACAAAATGATGTTACTTTACACTTATTCTGATTTCTGTTCATATCAAAAGCAGGCACAGATAGGAAGATACCCACAGCCTGAAATATTCGTAGTACTTTCTCTGAGAGGAATAATGAATTTTTTCTCATGAATAAAAGTAAATCAAGTTTAAACTGTGAAGTTGGAGACTATCTGGAGAGAAAGAATAATAAACTAAATATAAATTGTTCTCCATTGTTGTGAGTGAATTATGCACATTACTCCAAACAGATTTTGTTGAGGTGATTTAGCCATAATCCACTTGTTTTGTGCTTGCATGCCTAAATTTTATATATCATTTGTACAAAGATGAATAAAAGACTGTTTCAGAGATATAAATATGCATATGTAAAGCCAAGTGCAGTAAGATTGAATCATCTCCATATATTCTGTAACAGGAAAATAAGAAAGATGACAGGGAGCATCAAATTACCTTATTTTACTAGCTTTTCCCTCAAACACATTTTTAAAAGTACAAAACAATATAATTTGTTGTGGCATGCTGCTCCCTGTGTTGCTATTAAGCTATCCAGGTGATGCTCTCTTGGGAATCCACTCTGAACAGAGGCCTAATTCAAGACTAGATCACAACATCTGCACCAGATAGAATTTGTCATCTTCTGTCTTCAAGCCCATTGGCTGTTGCTTAGCAACTGGTCAATCTCACAGAGTATTTGCCATGACAAATTAGTAGTGTTGTTACCATGACAACCAGCTTTGTTACTTAATTAAATTGATTTGAATCAGAATTGGCTTTCGGGGAAACAAGTGTGTTGTGTGAAGTAGTAAACATGAGCTTGCAGCTAAACCATTCATGCTTTGATGTAGTAGTCCCTAAAATCAACACCATCAGGATGAAATCCACAATCAAGTCCTGAAATCACTGTGGACAGACTTACTTAAGATTTTAATTTTCTTTTCCAGATTTTTTTAGAACACTCTGGATATATTTAGCAACGGTCAAAAAAAA
>VZTI01004088.1:5334037-5481328 GCA_013397865.1 Struthidea cinerea
AAACCCTGGGGAATTATTTAGAAACGGAAAAAAAAAAAAAAAAAAAAGAACCCAAAACCCAGGCTGCTCCAATTTCTTGATTAATGCTTTGACTCTGTAAGTAGGGAAGTTACTGCTCTTTAGCAACTGATTGTGGAGCCATGTTTCATGTGTCACTGGAAATTGCACAGCTTCACACAGAAAAAAGGAAAAGAAATCAGATTATCTGTGGTAAAGAGCTAGGAATGGAATTTCTTGACATTCTTTCTATTACTTCTCCAGTGGCATCTTGGCTTCTACCTTGAAAGTCTCAGTTTTCACCATAATATGGGACTCTGACTGGCTTGAGGAAGTGAGGGAAATCCCTTCTTTTGATACTTAGAGTCCAGGCAGCACAAAATTAAAATAAGGCAAGCTAGAAATTCAGATTTCACACTACTGGCAAATTTCTTTTAACAGAAACACCTACACACTTTTTAATTATGTTTTCTACCCTTCTTATCCTCTTTGCAGACTGACAGAGGCACAGGATTAGCATATTTATATCATACATATATTTAATGAATGAAACCTACACGTTAAGTATGAGCACAGCTGTTGCAGACTTCAGATGCGCAATCTCACGTTTTTTCAGTTTATCTCTATTTTATCACCAGTAATGTATGGGTGCCTGCTTTTGCTGTCCTTCCTGATCTTTTTGCAAATTTAACTGGACAACTCAAGTTGCATTTTCCTTATAAAATATTAAATTAACTGCTTGGAATGATTTGAAATTTCTCATTATGTGTGACTGATTTAAAACTCGAATGCGCTGTTTTGCATGGATGTTCCAAAGCTTAAGTCTATGTAAACAATAAATGGGAAACATCAACCGAGTGGTGACTCACAAGGGAAACCACAAAATGTTGACAAATTCTAAATTGCAAGGTGCTGTGTGGCCTTGCTACATCACTTGTGTGCCATCTGTAATTCACACTGCTATCATTAGAATATGCAGACTGCCTACTGAATTTCTCTAAAGTAGATTTTTATTTCTTCAGACATTATTAGCAGAGTCTCTCTTTTTTAATGCACTTGTTTTGAGAGTTTGTTCGAAGCTTCTGGAAAAATAAATCATTTAAAAGAAAGAAGAAACATTTACATATGTACCACTAGCAAAACCATCTATCTTTCGCACCTCTGAATGAATTCATACAAAGCGGTTTTCTCCTGTAGATTGTTTTCACAAAACTTAGTAATTGCAACAGCTGATTTACAGCAGTTTAGATATAAGTTCCAAATATTTAAATGTCTTCTCCTTGTAAATATTATACATTATATGTGTTACCCTGATACAGAGATTTCATCTTCAGAAATCCTGCAGAAATGTTATATGGTCCTTCTCATACTTAAAGCAGAATTAATAATAGGAATCGACATCTTTATTATACAGAGACGTAAAATGTAGAGGAAAAAATTAAGTCATTGTCAAAAGTTCAGAACTCAGAATCACTGTTCACATATCTGTCACACACGTCAATGTCAGGCTTCAAGTTTTGACCAGCTAAAATTTTTATACAATAAAGCATCCCTAAAAGCTGATTTATAAGTATTTTTTTTATTACAGGTCCCTTTATAATTTTTGTGGGGTTCTAACTGAAAGGAAAAAACTGACTATTAGAAGAAAAATAAATTCTAATACGTGTTTGTTTTTTGATAGATTTCATTTGTTTTTATCTAATTCTGACTATTGAAACAATGTCAGAAACAAGTTGTTTTCTGAAAAATGCTTATCAATGTTAATAACAGAAAAGTCTAAAGAACTAAAGTGGAGAGAAAGTGTGGAGTAAAATTTTGCTGAAAGCATAGATGCAAGTCTGAAACAGGGTGGTATTTCAGGCTATCCACAAATTACACAGTTAAGTGAGAGAAGCTGAAAAGCCATGCATAAGTCAGAAACAGAACAGTTTAGGAAAAAGAAAGAGAAAAGGTATTATCTTTTTTCATACATCTGTGAGCAGAGGGGTAATACCTCTGTTTGTTCACTCATTGTGGTGACCAAATGGTGACCGGTCATCTAATTAAGGTATAGTTTTTAGAAATGGAATTCATTTCTCTCCAGATGAGAAGAATCGACATGCCAGCAGTTTTTGTCCTTCTAAAAGAGAAAAGGTATCTATGCTGTAAATACTTGGATTCCTTCTTAAGCATATTTAGCCTTCAGCGATCATGAACTAGACAAGTATTGGGGCTTCAGCAAAGGCACAAATTTAGTAGTTGAGGAACCTGTGCAAATATCATTCACAACTGCATGGGGATTATGGGCACAGGTGTAGAGTGGAGAATGACCTGGGCTTTAAATATATCATTTCATTGATGTAGCTTCTCCTACCATATAAACAGAAGACTATTTGCACCACAGCCCTGTTGCATCGAGTGAAACCCAGAAACAGGCCTTCTGGTTGTGAAAAGCAGCTATTCAATGGCTCAGCCATGGCTAAAACTGAGTCCTCGGCTTTGACGGCCACTTCACAAGGACAGGGGTTAGGTCAGTCCCAGGGCAACTCAGGAAGACAAACCATCTGACCACCAAGCCTCATGACTTATGCTGCTTGCCCTTGGGCAAAGCGGGCAGATACTTACCAGGCACTGTCCATTCCTATTTTAGTGGGCTTAAATAGACAGTAAAAATGCGGCAACTTGGCTTAGCCACAGCTAATGGATGTCACAGTCTTATAATAGTCTACTTTTTGATGAAATGTTTGAGAGATAAGCCAAAGCAGGAATTTATAAGTATGGCAAACAGCTTTCAGTAGTTTGTCATCACTTATTAGTCTTCTCAGTCCCTCCAAAAGAGAAAAAGTTTGTGGGCATATTTTTCTTTTCAAGGTTATTGAGTGTTTTTGTATTGAAGATGAATACCTCAAAATCCTTCTATAATGATGAACTTCACACTCCAAGAAAGAAAAAAATTCTCTTTCACAAATGTTTTAATATTCTGTAGCTTACTATCCTCTTCTGATTCACTCTAGGAAAATATGGGTTAGTGATATTTTTCCTACCCATGCCTTAAGATTAAAGGTACACTTGAGCATTTGAAAGCTTGTCCATTCTCTCCTCCATGAACAGTGACAGATCAGGACCATGCAAATATAAACAGATGCAGCAGGACAAATTCTGATTTTTCTGAAAGCTGGATAGGTCTTGTAAAATTTCAGGGAATTAACTCTATGAAGCTTTAAGATCCTTATCATGAACACAAACTGCTCTCATACTAGGCACTGTACAAACAAGAGTAAAATGTTGTACAGACTTACAAGCTGAAGATGAGGATATTGGTTCTGTAAGAAAGGGGAATAAAAGAAAACAAAGAAACATGAGAAGTCAATGTGCAATGTGCTTCAGTCACAGAACCATAGAACAAACTGAATTGGAAGGGACCCATCAAGATCATTTACTCCAGCTCCTGACCCTGTGCAGGGCAACCCAAGAGTCCCACCATATGGCTGAGAGCCTTGTCCAAACTCTGTCAGGCTTGGTGCTTCCTTGGGGGAGACTTTTCCAGAGCTCAGCCGTCCTCTGTGTGAAAAACCTTTTCCTGATAACTACCCTAAGCCTCCCCTGACTCAGCTTCATGCTGTTTTCTCAAGTTGTTTCACTTTCACATGATTAATATTCGAAAAGTAATGTTCCTAAATGTTGGTAAATACCACTAAAAGCAAATCAGGGATACTAAATAAGTAGGAACAAATTTGCAGGTAAGGGTATCATGGTTTAAGTTCTGGGCTACAAAAATGCACATTTTAATAAATTGTAGAATCCCATTTGTAGAAATTGGGATATGATATCGTGAAAGCTGGCAGTAGCTTTAACTGTGGATGGTTAAAACAGGTTGTGTCTCAGATAAATTATGTAGACAGTATTTGGATGCAAGGACCAAGAATCTGTCAGAGTTGAGCCAGGTTACAAGCCCGAGTGACATGCAAGATGGTGATGAATTTGGTCAAAAAGAAGAAGGAATAAAGAATTTCTTTCCTTTAGGTCTATGAACAAAAATAAACCCAAGATGATGGTTACATCAGTCTAAATGAATGAAGTGACCAAGACCTGTGGTTTAGAGGAAAAGAAGAATATTGAAGAGAAAGATAAGGATACCACCATAATATGCTGAAAGTGACTGAAATAATGGACCAGAGAAGAGATGAAAGGGAGGATTAGAGGAAACAGGAAAACAGGTAAGAAAAAGAGTCAAGAAAGGAGGGGGAAGGCACGATTTTAAGTGTGCAATTGATTATGCTGATGAGACAAACAGGATTTTTAAATCTGATCTTTGACTAAGAATTCTAAACATCTTTACCGAGAGGAAGATTTTCCAGTGAAGGCAGATGTAGAGATGAGAACAGGAAAATTCCAAACACATGCTGTATTTCTTTAAAAAGTTGAGACGAGAAGAAAAGAAAAAAAAAAAAAAAAACTAAATTAACACATAGGGCATTAGTGGAAAACAAGAAGATCTTAAATGGACTTTCTAAGGTAAGGAAAACAAAGACATATTTGTACACTAAGAGAGAAAACATAGGGAGTAGTGACAGAAAGTCATGGAGAATATGACAAAGTAGATGAGGAGATTCTCTAGGAAAAAATGATCAGTAAAACTCATAAGAGAAGGAAGTAAAATGTCAGTATGGGAAAATCATATAGTTACTCCAATATTAAATTGGAACACAATGGACAGATTATTGCCTGATAAGTAATCTTGGATGGTATTTTTAATTGCTTTTCAGTTTTTTAGATAGTACAGAAAAAATTATACCAGCTTCATAAATACCTGTGTGCCTAGGAAAAGCTTGCTAGAAATTTTAGTGCTATAATTCAGATCATAATTGACCAAGTATTTATTAGAACAAGTTTATGAAGAAGATATAACAGTGTAAGAGAAAGCTCAGCTTGGACCAGCCCTATGTCTTGACTGGAGAATCAGGAAGAACCTGGAAAAGTGACTATTTTTCTTGTGAGACTTCACATATTAAGGATTTTATTTAATTCTACTGGTCCTCCTACTATAGTCTAACATGGAAAAAAAAGCCAATATCAAAATGACACAATGCTAGGTTACAAATTCCATTTCCTACTCTCATTTCTTATTTGCAATATGGTGTTAAAGTGATACACATACAAATATATGTGTAAATACATATGCATGTATGTACACACACATGACACTATAAAGATACCTTGCAAAATCTAAGAATAGTTATCATATTTACAAAGGAAGTAAATATAACCAAGAAGACCTATTACCTTATTTTTATTTTTTAATTGTAGGTTTTTTCTCCACCACGCCATAAAATGTACAAAAATTTGTAATTTCTTAATGAACTTCAAAATTTTACATATTTTCCTCATTCTTAACAAAGCACTTAATATTGCATTAGATCAAGACAGTACATCTGACAGCATACTTTCTTAATAGAGCAAAACAAAGGACAAAGTTAAGGTTGAATGCATCACACTGAAAGGAAATGGTGTTGAGTGATGACAGATTCTATTGCAGTTAGGAGGGGTTGTATGTTTTCATTCACAGAATCACAAGGCTGAAAATGACCTCAAGAGGTCAGTTACTCCATCCCTCTGCCCTAAGGCAAAACCAACTCTACCTGTGTCATTCCTGCCAGTTGCTTGTCTAATCCTGCTCTTAAAGGCCTCTAATGATGGAGATCCCACACTGTCTTTTTTGAATACTTCCCTAAGCTTGCTGTTAGAAGGCATTTCATAACATTTTTATGGGCTATTCTTTGCCCCAGTTAAGCCTATTGCATCTTAGTCTGGTCAGAGAGGGATCTATTAATTTCCATATATTCTTAGAATTTTTCTTCTTTGGGAGTATGTTTAAGGATAAATGTGATATGGAGTGTTGATTTTATGTCAGGCAGGACAGAGAAGATCCCTTAAAATATTTTGTGTCTTTACAGTTATTTTAAGAAATTATTTGGAGTCAGATGCCTAAAGGTGAAAACACTGATTTAAAGGTGAAGGACTGATTTATAGCACTTTTTTTCCTTTACATTCATTGAAATAAACATCTGATGAGTTGTAGGAACACAGTTAATGTACGTTAAGAGGGGAAATAATGAAGACAATATATTTTTACGTGAAATGAAACATTTGAAAACATCAAGGAAGAGGACATTGTTGAGCACCGAGTTTTGTATCCGTGTCTCCAGCTGAGATCACTGCCCACTTGCAACCACAGAGAGCAGAGAGTGAAGAGCACCCTGAGGAAGGGTTACCCTTCACTGCCATGGTCAACCTAAAGTGTACAAGTTGTAACCTCACACTTGATTTTTAGGTTCCCATGGCTGTAATTATATCACAGAGCCTTTCAGGTAGCACACAGCTTCTGAGCAATATCTTTGGAAATACTGATTTATCTAACACAATGACTTTGTAAATAGTTACTCTAAATAAAAAAGTGTTGAAGTAGGCTAAACTCATTTTATTTTCCTTTTCTTTTTTTTCTGGACTCCATCACCAATCTAAGTTCTTCATCTCATTCTTGACATTTCTTTGACCACAAGAAAATTTAGGTCAAGAAGCTTCAGAAGTCACATTGTTAGCAAGAAATTGCACAAAATGTGACTGTACTAGCAACAGAAACTACAGAAAATAAAAATGTTAAAATTAATGTATTTCTGGCAAATATTTCTCTCTTCTATTAAAGCAAGAAAAATTAAATCATTCCTCAAGAAAAAAAAATCTTTTCCCAACAATCTCTAATAAAATAAATGTGAAGAAGTTCTTTTACCTATTCTCTTTGGAACTGGCTGGCCTGACCTTGGCCAAAGATTTTCAATAGAGTTTTATAAAATTCTTGCATATTTACTTGTTTTGATCTTCTTTCAACTCAGCCACCCCTTGATGCAAAAATCTGTATATTCCATGCACTTATGTGTTTGCACCATTTATCAAAGAGTTTGCAAAACTCTTATTTTCTTTTTCTAGATTAATATCTCTGCTTTGCAGCCACTTTCTTCAGTTACTTTATACTCTATTTTGATTTATATGGAAATAATGAAATACAGTGAATCCCTACAAAAATGTTTCATTTAATAAAAAATTAGGATGCAGCTCCAATTTGATGATCTCTCATTTAAAAGAAACAGACTGTTGCACGTCAGTGTAAGTAGAAGAGGAAAAGAAAGAGACAATCTCAGAAAACTGCAGTGTGTCTGGGGACTGGGACGCTTTAGATAGTGACATTAATGTTCATTCTCCAAATAAGCTGGGGGACTACTGAGTTTAGAAAGAGCACTCTTTTCTCACGGCCCAGGGGCCCCACAAGCTAGCTTGATTTTTTTTTCCTGCACAATCTATATACCACAATCTAATCTTGTATAGCCAACAAGATTTACTGTCATGTTTAGGACATGCTTTAAATAGTGATTTGCCATCTCTTAAATAAATGTTGTTTGTAGCAGACAGTCTCTGGTTTCATTTTGTTTTCCCCATCTGCCATGAGGATCCCATTTTCCCGTTAGTGTGCTGACAACACAACTTCGTTAAGGCTGGTTGGTTCCATTTGCATTGGACATCTCTTCTGCATATAGATTGATGAGTTTAATCAGCGAATCAGGAGAAAGACTTGGACATCAATCAGTGTCAGTTTTCTTTCTTTCTAATTTCTGATTTGCTGCTTCTAGTTATCAATGCAATAAAATGATGCCAATTTGAGATAAAGGCTTGGAAATAGTGCAAAGTTAATGTAAAATTGTCAACAGGCCCAGGAGCCCTACTGCACTGTGATCACTGATATTTTGAAAAGGAGACACCATATTTAACAGCCAGGAACAATGATGAATTCATTGTTCACCGTTCAGTAAAGAAAACATTTAGTAGTCTACTGATTAAACCATACCATAGTGTCTTTTGTCTTATTAGTAGAACAAAAATATTCCTATGGATTTCCATGGACTGCTAATGAACCAAAAGGACAGTTTGTGCCTCAAAACCCAGCCTCATCTATCTTTAGAAGTAACATACTCAGTATTGTTTCATAATGCCAGTGTACCTGGAACATCTCAAAGTATTGTTTCATGTATCTATTTTCACAGCAAACTGAAGGAATGGTAATCTTTTTCTTCATTATGGACAGAGTTGTCAATTAAAGCATAATAAGACTGAATCTATACCCTCAAGATCTGAATGTTCATATTGTTTTTAGGAAGATAATTCTGAACATTAGGAAGATCATTCTTATCAATTTGAATACAAAAGAGGTTTCCAAATTCCTCTAAGCATCCGGGTCTAACTGACTTCTCAGATCCTGTGAAGGCGATGAATCAAAGTAGATCCCCAGGCTAATTCCAAGCATTGCACTGTTCTCCCCCAATGGAAAGCACCATCCAGGTATACACCTTTGCCAACAGCAGATTGTTTTCCTGACTGTGGGGGGAATGGAGCAGTGTTTCCTTATTGCTAGACCACCTTTATTGTCACACTCTAGGATGAAGTGAAATGTAAAGAGCACTCCTCCCATACCTACAGGTTAGAGATGGAGAGATAAGGGAACTGGCAGAGAGATCACTGCTCCTCATGCCCTAGCATGGCCATGTAGTTTTGGTCCACAACGTGGGCCTAATTAAGGAATTAGACTAGCATCCTTTTTTACGGGGCTGTAGATTGAAAAACAGTATAGTTAGGCCAATTATGCCTATACCTCATAAAATGGTAAAAAAATTCAGCTCAAAAGTCAGCCACCCAAGAAGATAAAATGTCTCATGTAATTACACCTCTTTAAGTATGTTTCTGCTTTTATAAATGCTACTACATGTTCATGGAGATTTTTCTTTAGTTTACATGCTAGAAATCTGTGGTTTTGAAGCAGTAGGTCCTGAGATTTCTCCCTCAGTATTGAGTGCTTCTGATTCAGCTATTTACAACATTTTCATTACAAGTGAAAATCACACACATATTTGTAACGTCAAGTTTGTTTTATTTTTTTAAAACCTACGGCCAAACAGTGTTGCCAGAAATATCTGAGGAAATATCCATTTGATTTTAATTTATATGCAGGCAATCACAGAATCACAGAATAGAATCACAGAATCCTGTGGTCAGATATGCTTAGAATGGAAACCACTTGCCTCACATATTAATTCATTCTGCAGTCTGCAATGTGGCACTGACTGAACATATACCATCTTTTTTGCTTCATACTTTGTAAAATAATTTTTCAGTTTTAACTTTTTTTTTAAAATTCTGAATGATACATCTCTTAAGAATAGTAAAACCATTATTATGAAATAACAATGATGGTGAAATGGTACATCTGCCAAAGCTGTACGTACTACAATGTAGATTTCTTGCATATTTGTATGTTTGTATTTATATACATATATAAGAATATGGATAGGTAGATGTATGTATATGTATTTATATGAGAGTATAAAAATGCACATATATATGTATGCATATCTGAATATAAGTCTATACAAAACAGTCTCGGTGCTTCAGGTATTTCAATACATATATTTCAGAGAGAGAGTGGGAGAAGATCCAGCTGGGCCTTATTTAAGAGTTATGTGATCATCCTAGTCTGGGAAGAAAATGGTATGATTATATAAAACAAAGAAACAATGACAGAAGAATAACAGCAACCCATCTCAAATGTCAGAAAGTAAGCTATTTACTCATAGTGATAATGGTGACTGGTGATAATGGTGTCCATTCCTGCCTATCCCAATGGCAGGTAGCTAGATTTTGGTATAATACCTGGTATCAACAGAAGGCTTGTAACAGGGTTCAGAGGATTTCATCCTCCCAGAAGAGCCTTGAAAACATGCTGAGGTGTAGGTCCATAAGACCGATGCTACCTAAACTGGAAGATTTCCACCAGAGTCCACTGCATTCCATGTGGATTTATTAACCATCTTTGTAGCCACAGGAGAATAAAATTGGAAGTTGCAGATGCAAAGTGATTAGACAGTTATTCTAAAATATATTCCGCATGCCAATAACACACCACCTAACAGAGCAGCAGTTCTCCAGGTGCTCTGAATTCTATGTCCCAACATCCATCAATGCTGGGTGATGGCTTTCAAGCCACCAAATTATATTATATCTCCTATATATTCAGACTATGCTTTGCTATCTTCTCTTACTGTTTTTCTCACAGAAACAAAGCCAGATATATGCTTAGGGCTCACTTCTAGAGGCACTTAGCATTGCAAAGGCACTTAGTGTCATCTGAGATGCCCTAAAACATTCCTGCCCAGCCTCAGCTGCCACTTCAGAAAGACACAGGTCTGCGATAGGTGCGGCATCGCATCTGACAGCCGTATGTGGATGCCTTAGGGTGTGTCAAGCAATGCTTGATGACAGTGCATAGAGAAACAAATCAAAGCCTCCTGGAAAAATGCTGCAATAACAAGTCTTGCCACCCTAGGCAGGTACCTCAGGCAGCCAAGACCAAAAATTTGCCCCTGGAGAGGTGAGACAGACATGGCTGGATCCTGCTGAGTCTGTGTTGCCCGGGCTCCCATCCCCACAAATGGGGGTGGAGGGTGAGAAGCAGATGAAGACAGGCTGCCTGGATCTGCCATCGCTGTGTTGAGCCCTCAGACTGCTGCTGCAGGCCTCATGTTGGAGTAGCCTTTTCTGAGTGTCTTTGCAGTCAATCCAGTGCTCAAGGGAAAAATTTTCCTTTTTCCCTTATAGCCTGCTGTGGAGACACTTATCACCCAGGCCATTCAAACTGGCTCAGGGGTCCTGTTTAAAAGCAATCAACTGCATAAAATATGGGGCTGGCTGCCCTTATACCAATGTCTAATTTTAAAAAGGAAAGAGGCAGGGATTCAGAAGAGCCTATACTTTTACTGCAGGGCAAGCTCATATTCAGCAAGCAGGATCCGATGTCCTTGGCTTGTATAGCTGTATTTACAATTAGCTCTAATAATTGAGAAAAGACAGTTGTCCTGGAACTGACTCTGTGGGAACACCTGATCATGAAAACACAGAAGCTGGAGAAACCTCAAGGGACTTACACACACTTTTCACACCTCCCCGATTAGTGACTGGAGCCAGGCCCTTTTGCTTGTGATAGATTAATCAGACCTTCCCTCAGCCACTAATTGGATGACAATCAGGTTCTCAGGGTATGCTGAATGGTGGAAAAAATTCTCGTTCCCTATATTTTATATGTCTTTCATTTCTGGCCTAGCTGTCTATTTTTTTTTCTTTTTCACTTTTTTTTTTATGTGATTCATTTACTTTGTTACAGTTTCTTCTCCTTTAAATGAGCTGCATATTTTCACCCAGCATTAGTAACTTCCATCAGTTTTCCACTGAAGACACAACCTTTTCTTCTTATTATAACAGCACAGCTTGCAAAGTGATAGCTAGGAATCAGATTGTGTCAGCACTCCCATTACAACCCCCCGTTTTCAGGGAGTCATTTTTAGTGTGGCCACAGAAATATACTCAGGACTTACTGCTGCTATCTAGGTTTTGTTCAAAGAGTGGATTTCCTTTTCCTCCATGAAGATGAAAACCTTTGACCACTTTTAAACTCCAGGAATATAAACAAACCAGCACAGGGGAGAATGTGACTTGTTTATGAGGCCAAGGTTACATCAGTGGTTGTCTGCTCTATCCCTTTTCTGCCCCAGCACTTTACCCTTCCTCATAGTGGCTGTGTGTCTAGTCAAGAGACCTCAATAACATTCTCACTGAATGAATATACAAGGAGTCACTGAGACCGTTTGCTCCACAGAAGAATTTCAGCTCTTGAGTGTTTGTCCAAACTTTCTAGGGATATTCATTTAACTTCTCCACCTAGTTCACCAATGTCAGCTGGAGATCCTAAGATTCCATTTCCTGGACTTTGTTCAATTATTTAAATTTAATATTGCGGTTGGGTTTTGGTTTTGGCTTGGTTTTTGAAAGTTTGTTTCTTTTGTTTGGTTGATCTTGTATTGCTACTGGGTTTTTTTCCACCAACTGATAATGATTTGAATCTGAATTGATATGGTCACTCAAATTCAATAAGTATATATTTTCATTTTCCCTCAATAATTTTTTCATAAACCCTCAAATTATCTATATCTCTCATTAACTGATTTTTTAATAAATATCAGCACTCTTCATTCAAGAGGAAACAAAATAGAAATATTTCCAGAATTATTTAACTGCAGTAGAAGTAATTGTAACTGCACTGAACAAATTTGCTGAATGAATAAGATTTCATAATCATGCAAAATCACTTCTACCAACTTTCACATTCTATTACAGCTGAGCAAACATTATGAAGAGAAAGTGTCTCTGATTGTATGCATTACTTATTTTGTCCTAGGCTTAAGGAAACCGAGGTATGTAGACTGTGGTGCCCCTGACAATTGAAGCCTGTCTGTACAGAATCTATCTATAATAGACTATTCTAGGTTCTGTGCCAAAATCAGGAATTTTCTCTATCCAGTGAGCCAGCATTACTTCAGTAGAAGCCCCTTGTACCAGCTTCTGACCTGTGAGTTAACACCATGCTCACACTGTCTCTCTCACCTAGAGGTCTACCTAAGTCAACTCCATCCTTTGAATCAAATTCTCTTTTCTCCTCAACACCACTTTAAATGTAAACATCATGTCCTTGTCTATAAGGCTTCACCTAACCAAGCTCCTCTCTTTTTTTTGACTAGCCTTTTAAGGTTATTTATATACTGATGCTTTATATATACATGTGTTTCTGCACAATTACAAAGGAAAATCATCAAGCACCTTGTTTCCAACTTTGAACTCATTTTCAGTTACATAACTCTGGCCTGGTTCTTTCTAGAATTTCCCAGCTAACAAGCAGACTGCAGTGATCAGTTGATTCCTGATTACCTCCCACAAATCCCTCCGTAAACACACGAGTCTTCCATAATTTTGCTGTGAAAGAACCCTGATGTGCCATTACAAATATTGCCCTGAGAAGATCAAATTCTTCACCCTATTTTTCTGCTCCACTTATACATTTCACCAATGAATGAGATCATTTTCTTGACTCAGTCTGTGACATCATTTCAACTATGTGTATTCAAATCCATGTGAGAATCCATTTCTTTTTGCTACCTGCAAGCACTAGCTGGTAATTGTTTATATGGCAACCATCTTTTATGAAAATAGATTAACAAACCAACTGTGTTATTAAAACTTAAAATTCAACAAGTATATTAATTATCCTGACCATTACGGCTGTACGATGAGCTCCTCTAGACCTCTTCAGTTATTTAGACTGCTGCTTCTGTGAGACAAGGATCTTTCTTTTGGATGTGGTGAGAATATATCCAGAAGGCTGTAAATCATAGTTTACAAAACCTTAATTATCATAGCTCATCTTGGTAATAAAAGGGAAATTGCCCTAAACTAAGTTCTTATTTTCAGCAACCCAATAATTCTTTTTATCTGAACATCACAGTAAAGTTTTTTGGTTTTTTTCTTTATATCTAGTACTTTTCACTTAAGAACTCTCTTCTAAAACAAACTAATAAAAATTAATTTGTGCTTCCCAATTTTTATTTTCCAGTTAAGCTTTTAAAAGTCGTACATATAATGTGGTTTTCTGATTTCAGCTTAATGCCTAAATACACCTGGATTTATTACTAACATTCTTTACAACATTGTTTGAGTGCATTTAGCAACTGTTGTTGTTTTGTTCCTTGTGGATAAGACTCTTTATTTTAAACCAAAATTTAGAGTCTGCTTTCAAACCTACTTTTTGAGTTTATTCAGCTGCAGAGTGATAGAAAGTAGGTAACAAAGTTGAGAGACGGAAAGATAAATGCACTAATGTAAATTTAGGCCTCTTCAGGTCCCAAACATTTCTCACAGAATGCAGTCTGTTACTACAACTTTACTGCAGCATGCATAAGAGCAGATTTAAGAGGTGATGCTTACAAGTTGAATTGTTTGGGGAAATGATGATGGATTTTTGGCCATGAAATAAAACCTGAGAGTACTGAGCAAATAAGCATATAGCTGAAATTGTAGAAGTCTTCGTTCTTCCCTCAGTAGGGGCTATTGGATAGAAATCTGTCCTTTTCCAGGAAAGAAAAGGTGACCACTGAGAAGCTGTTCATTGAGATGATCCACATTAGAGTGGTCAGAGAAGCCTTTTACGTATGGATGGTTAACTGAAGAATGAATGACCAATTTCTAGTCCCCTGAGATGCTATAGGTCAACTTCCTTTGCTGTTTCGTTTGCATAATACCATCTTTAACTCGGAATTATCTAAAGGCATGATTTGATTTCATACTCCCACATTCCCAGGTGTAGCCTTCAGGATATTTGCCATAGGTTATCCTCTTATTATATTTCTTTGCTTCTGAAGTTGACCTTTTAGTCAATTTTTACTCCAACTTCCCCAGCAGCTTTGCACGTCTATAACGCCTTTCCTCCAAAGGTCTCAAAGTGCATTATAGCCACCAATGAAATACAGGTGAGATTTTCAAGGGTGCGAAGGGCACTTAGAATGATTCCTCTTCCTGGTTTTCAGGGAGGTCCGAACACCTGTCTTTCCCTGCTGTATCTTTGGATATTTCTCTTTAACACACCCCACAAGGATGTGAAGAGGCTAAGTGTAGTTTGTTCCATTTTACTAAAGGGGAAACTGAGGCACAATTGCAGATAACAGGCTAGATAAGGCTCACAGCTGCACTTTCGTGGAAGGGCACCTAAGGGATTCAAGTTCTGGGCTGCTATCTCAATTACTAGAGTGCCCTTGCAGGCTAACCTTCACATTTCCTTCTGCTACCTTAATTCGGATTACATCTGTGACATGAGAAGAAAGGACCCTTCTTTAAAGCGGTTCCAGCTTCTTCAAGTCCATTCTAGAATATTTTAAAAGCAAACTCCATGGAATGTTCCCCTAGAGCCTGGAGCAAGCTTTTTCTCAGCTGTTCTGGTCTATTGGGTTCATATGTATTCAGGGCTTCAGGCATTTTATGTAGCTAGTTGATTAAATATATATTTAGAATTTTTCAATATGCATATTAATTACCCAATAGACTAGAATGACTATTTAGGAGAAATTTCTGCCCATTGTGTAGAAGCATTATAAAAATCCTACGAAAAATAGCAACTGCACATGCTTAAATTCTTCAGTTCTTTCTGTGCTGGACCCCTCTTATGCTCCCTAACATACCAGAACCAAGCTGTATCATACCTTGGAATAATCACCGGACAAATTTGCATTATTGCATCACATGGATGCAAAATTTCACCTGAAACTGAATTTTTTTCCTCCCTTTATCAGACCACAAACTGATAAATCTCCCTAAGTGCAGATTGCTACAGGATCAGGACCCTTACAAAGTACCAGAAAGCAAATCCATCATCATTATTGTTGTTAGTGTTCTATTTTTTAAAATAAAGGAAATTGGTGGGGGTGAGGAATAATGAATCAGTGCATTTTCCTACAAAGTATTTCAGTTTGAATCTGGTTTGTGCTCCCATATTCATGGGTGGGGGTGAGAGGGAATGAGGAGTAGCAGAACTGTACTAGAGGTACCAGTAAGACCACGGGAATATCCGGATGAGAATAGCCAGGCAGAATGTGTGTGGGTGTGTATGTGGTCCAAGGAACTGGTGAAGAGACTAAGGAAAACTTTGTGCTATTATCTTTCCCTGGTCCTCTCACTCCTTCCCAAGAGCTCTGGATTTCATGGTAAATGTTCCTACATCACCTGCCACATGCATGGTTGTATGTGCAGCCCTTCCTGTGTAACTCCAGGAATACTCTTCTGATGCGCCCTTCCTGACTATACATCCCAAATACTGAAATCCTCTTTCTCAGGCTACTCCTAGTAACCCTGTAAGTATGTGTTTGAAGATGTGTGCCCATGTTTTGGAGACAGTGTTTTACAAACTGAGAATCACAAGATGAGAAAAGAAGGCTGGTTGCAGAAGAGCAACACAGGATCACCTAGATACTAGCAGACACATTTCTGTTCTGTTAAATTATTGGAGACCCAATAATCAATGGAATCATCTCATCCCAGTCTCTCTCTGCCTGCTTAAAAATTCATCATATGTGGACTATAATGCAGCATGGTTGATTGAGGACTCACTCCATTCCCTAGGTTACACGAGGGAGGTCCCAGCACTTCATGCCAAGGTTGTTAGATCTAGTTCCCTAAGTATATATTTTTGTATATGAAGGCGGATTGCTTGGATGAGATGTGAATGACACTGAGCCACTTACAGCTATGAAATGAGGTGCTGTATACCTCCTCTTGGAAATAAAGCCTGCTGGATTTAAGTCTCAAAACAGGCTCCTGAAGTTCAACAGTTAAATTCTGCATGCTGATTTACACAAATTTATAGCAATTCCTCAACTGACTGATCTGTTGGAAAAGTTTCAAAATGAATCCTATGTTGTTTTAAGGCTCTCCTGGCTCTTTCCTGAGGGCAATGGGCAGAGTAGCACAACCCTAATACTGGCTGTAAAAGCTGCACCCCAGCAAGTCAAGTATCAAGGAAGATAAATGCTCTGTCAACCTGCTCTGCCGTTATTAAAGGAACACAGCTGAAGTGTGTGCTGATGGACCATGAAATCTGAGGAGAGCCACAAGTCACTCAAGGTGAGAAATATCTTCTAGGGGGTCACACAGTATCTTTGATGTTTCTGTGAAATTATCACACCATAAACTGACAGACTAAAATATTAGGTTTTGACCTTTTAAGTCAATCATATCACTTGTTATCTCAAAGATCTTTCATTTGCAACTTGGTCACATATCAGAAAGTTTAACGTCCTTTTCGTGGTAAAAAACAGGTGCAAGCAAACCCTCTGGGAAAGAGTGAGCTATGAAAGCCATTCGTAATCTTGTACTCTTGCCACACTATCTCACTTCAAATGTGGTATATAGGTGTAAAGTTAAAGCATAAATAATACCACTTGCACATCTGCCTGAAAAACTCAGGGAAGGCAGTGCACACTGTGCTTTTCACAGGCATGTTCGGGTTTGAAGTGCAAATGTAAGCCCATAACGAAAGCTGAATCCTCCATAAACAATTGCCAACATGAATTCTCAAATAAACATGAAATCCAGTAAGATACTAATATGAGTACATAGTAAGAGTAGGCAAACACATTACCTCTGATGTGCCTGGGCCCCAGTTGCACTCACTGCGTGGAAAATACTGGAAATTCTGATTAACACTTCACTTTTTCTTTGACTAAACTGAAGAGCTTTGAGACTGACCTTAAAGGACAATAACTGAAAAGAGTCTTCAGCATGAAAAATTGAGATGTGCAGGACTAGTACCATTGTCAATATATTGGTCTAAGGTTACAAACAAAACGTAAAATATTCTCTAAATTCACATATTTCAGAGGAGAAATTAATAAGCTCATTATATTATATGAGATAAAATCACTGGATTTACTGAAATAAGGTCTGATAAACAGAAATTCCATTAGGGAAATTGAGTGCCCATCATTATTATCGTGTCTTATATGAAATGGCTGGTTTCTTTTCCTACAAATATCCAGAAGTAGGAGGACAATCAGCAGGTGGTGAAATGCATAATAAAAATGATACCTCTGTACAACCATTACCTCAGCTACTGATCTGCTCCATAACTCTAATCAGCTTTTTTTCCCTGCTCGTTGACAGAGTAAAGTTGTAAGGCTTCAATTGCTGTACAATAGAAATTTTTTGATCTTGAAACCAGCCAGAGCTCACTGACTTAGAATTCACTTATTCTATGATGAGTCAGTGACTCCATGGACAGGAACATTTATCTCAGAGAAAACCTGGTATTCACAATCTGTATTTTCATGCTATGATGTGATGTCCAGGTAAGAATGATGCTGTTCATGCTATAATTTTTCTCAGATATCCTGTCATTTTAAGGACACTTTAGCCTCTGTATTTAATGGGAAATTACATGATTTCAGACTTTGAATAAAATATTTCATTTGGAGTGAAATAAAAGAAAATTATTTTATGTTGTTTTGGATAGCTAAAAATGAAAGTTTTGTAATATAAATTTCATTTATAGCATGGATTTGACAGTTACAACATAATTAAAAATACTCAAAAGTAAAATGAGAAGTAGAGTGAGGAGAGGAGAGGCCAAGCTAATTGAAGACAACAGATCTTATGATAGCTAACATAGGCCTGAATTTTTTTTCTAGCAAGACAGTGCTTTTTCTGATGAATACTATGTCTCACATAAAACTTCAGGTTAGCTCTACTGCAGATAGGAAAAAGCACTTTTTTTTTACTTTTGTTGTAGAAAAGAATAGCCATCCGAGATGTTAGCTTTCTTTCAAGAGTGGTAAGAAGTCATATGTTGTTAGTTCCATCACTGTTGGGTAGAATGGCATACAGGAACCACAAGAAATAATAGTTAATGGAACCAGCATTTACTGTGTTTTTCCTCCCATAGGAATCAGAGATCTGTGCTACAGGTGGGAGTTTACAGCACCTG
This sequence comes from Struthidea cinerea, assembly GCA_013397865.1. Classification (NCBI taxonomy): domain Eukaryota; kingdom Metazoa; phylum Chordata; class Aves; order Passeriformes; family Corcoracidae; genus Struthidea; species Struthidea cinerea. The sequence goes on from VZTI01004088.1 coordinate 5,352,468, forward strand.
CCTGAAACTACAAATCAGTCCAGGATCTGCAAAGAGGCCCTTTGGCTAGGTTTGAGGTTAGCATATTTATATATACTATGTAAGTTTGTGAGCTAAATAGCTGTGTCCACATCATTTTAAAAAAATTTGAATGGCCCATTCTCTGATTGGCTGCTCAATAGCCACTGTTCATCATTCTTTCTTTCTCTCCCTAGTTCAAGTCTTCTCCAGTTTCTGTGGCTTGCAGATTTAAAAAAAAAGAAAAAAACAAACAAAACAAAACAAAACAAAAAAAACTTAAAAACAAACAAGCAAGACAAACACAACATTTAGATAAATACTTGTTTCACAAAAAAAGGTCCCTTCCCATCCTCATTTTAATTTTTCTTCAGATCTTACTGCATAAAATGCCTGCTTACACAGATATGATTCATAGCTGCTCGTAGGACAGTCCTGAGCTTTCCCACCTTCCACTGAGCGGTTGCCAGTGTTCTGGGACTGCGTGACAACAAGAAGCAGTAGAATCAACACATCTGCAGGTCTCTCTCAGCAGCAGCACATCTGTTGTCACTCAGGGATGGGTGAATGTTAGCTGCTGTGGAGAAAAAGGCAGTGAGAATGCAGGGAAATGTACTGCTGGGATAGACACGTGCAGGAAAAGCTCTTGCATGGTAAATGCAGAGAGCCAAGTGTGGGGAGGAACTAAAAGTTGAGAAGCCATGGAATGAGGAGGGATAAAGTTAGGCACAGGAAAAGAAATAACCAGAATGCAGGAAAATGGAAGAGATGAGACGAAGGAGAAAAGGGGAATCACACAGAGATGACCAAAATGTTTGTTGGTTTGCATTTTTGGGTCAAAATAAAGTTTAGGGTGGCCTTGTGGACTTCTAAGTTCAGAACAGGCATGCATTATGGAATGATCCCCGTTTAAGGAAGATAAATTTGTCTATGCAAGTATTACATAAGATGCTCAGAGACACTCACTACTTTGAAAACTGTGTCCAGTCGAGTCATTGCTGTTTTCTATCAGGCTTGACATTGAGGAAAGACCTGTGGGAGGGTAGGCAGATATGGTGTCCCCATGTGTGGAGCATGCACAGAATTTGTCACTCTGACTCATAGCAGGATAATCGTTGTCACAAGTGAGGGTGTTGGATCTTCTTCCCATCTGCACAAGCCCCAGTGTGAAATGAATAATGCTACTTTTTCACTTTGAGGCAGCAGACCCTAAGTATGGCCCAACTACATTGGCTACAAAAACATTTATCCAGACCTTGCTGGTAGAAAGAAAAAAAATTCAGAGAAGAAAAAATCAGCCTTCACTAATAATTTCCTTCCAGTAGTTTAAAAGAAAATTAATTTTCTCTCCCCAATGGCAGGTATTGCATGGTTGGAAATAAAGACTTTAATGGTGGATGGCATTGTACTGCCCATCTGATGTGAGCTCAGGGACAGGGACAACAAGTGTGAGGCCCTTTTATTTTGAGTTTGCTTTTACATCGAGAATAGGTTCTTAGGTGCTGCAGTCATAGATCCTTGGAAATAAAGCTAGTGATGAAGAGACCTGAAAGCCCATCTGTTACATACAGATGTCACATATTGTACAGAGATGAGAGGCTTTGCAGGGTGTACTTTTTTCCTTTAAACTAGTGGGAGGAGTTTATTATAATTGAGAACAGATGGGAAAGAAGAAGGGAAAAGCACCCAAATCATCCCCCTTACTGTCATGCTTCAAGAAATATGGTTTCTTTTTTTGCACATTATTCATGTACCTGAGTCTCTACCTGACAGTGTGTTGTCCACTGTTTAATTACAACAGATTTTTGCACAAACTTCTTATTTGAAGAGATGTGAGAAACTACAAATATGCTGTGTAAGGTACATGAATGTGGTTGCACAGGAAGTCAGGTCTAGCACAAACTAGGCAGTGACTGAGCCACTCCAAGCTAGAAAACCTTGAAAATTACTCATGTGTTTTTTTAAGCAAAACTAGATGGACTAACCTTAGCCTCACAGAAGCGGCCTTACGTTGGTGCAGAGAACAATAAAAATGGAATCAAGTTTTTAGGAGAGAATATCTTGGGTGCCCAGTCTGTTTTCTCATGGAATTCTGTCCCCATTGTGAAACCTCAAAAGCTGCAATTTCATTTAACAAATACTTGTCATTGCACCTATGTCTGGTTTCTCAGACATTGTTGCAGAGACAGAAGAGCAACTTCTGCCTGTAATCTCAGACATCCCTTCTGTTCAAGCTTCTGAGTTTCAGCAAAACTAGCCCGATTTATCTTTTGCTACATCAGGCCCAAGAGCTGTCATTCTGGAGAGCTGGAATAGGTATCTGTGCTCAGAAAAAAATGCATCAGGCTCAAAGGTTGAGTGAAGAGATAGGTGAGATAGTAAATGTGCAGTAACACATCAATGTGCAAAGTTAAGACTAATATTTCTCCCTCTCCTTTTCATTGGTTTAGGGTTGGGGGTTTTTTTTGGAGGGGAGGGTTGTTTGGGTTTTTTTAAGCTCAATTTTCTGCTCTTTTGAATGTTAAATAGCCAAAGCAAATCTATGCTGTCCAAGCAAAATCTGCATGCAAAAAGTGGACAGCTAAGTAGTTTTCCAACAGATCAGCTGCATGACCAGTCTGAGGTACACACACACACACAAGAGCTTACAGGTTCATGACTGTATTGTGCAGTTATCTTATGGAAGGTGGGACACCGGAATGAACTATTGTCATCTGCTCTGCCATCAGTCCCACCTTCCCTAGCTGCCCTGGGGGCCAAGGCACGCATGGCTCCTCATGTTTCAAGACATCCTGGTGTGCATTGGCAAGCAAAGAGAGCAGCCCATTGCAGCCATACCGCAAGGAGCCGTGCTAGACTTGCTGCTGGATGTTTCTCTTCGCACTGCTTACATCAGCTGAAAAAATCATCTTTAATCCAAACAGGAAATGGTTTGCTCACACCACCACAGCCAGCATGCAGGGCAGGGCGTTCCTGTTAGAACGGAGCTCAACAACAAGGTTCAAAATAGAGATAGAGGAAAAGATATGGTGCATCACCTCAGGTGCAGATATATTTGTGAAAAGAAAGCAAATTATGACACTAGTTAATCAGAAAATCTGTCACTCGTGCAAATGTGGCAATACCCACTTCATGCTCTTTTGTTCATCTGTTTCAAATCAGGTTTGAAGCTTTCCAGCCTGTGTGCTCTGCTTTTGAAGGAGTGCCCATTCCCTTGCAGTATGGCTTTGGAGTCAAATAGCATTGGGGAAGACCAGTAAGTGACCATTTACAAGGCGACAAGACCTGATTAATTATTAGCAAATGACCCTTAAGCTGTATTTCTAGGAGCAGAGATGGATCCAGAAATTTCCGGTGCTTATCCAAGTTTCCTGAATAGCCTTCAGGGGTCAATAACTGCATCCATTTCTCAGGATGCCTAAAGCACACTCTACTAAACTTGCCTTATACAAATGTGTCTCTGCCATGACACAGGCTGACTGGGAAAAAGAAGGTCCTAAAGTTTAGTTCATTCTCATTTTGGTGTGATCAGGTGCTCTGTTATTCCAGGGCTGTATGCATTTAATGATTGAAACATCCTAGCAATGTGCACATATTTTTTGAGAAACAGAGACACTTAAGTACCTATGCAGGTAGATGCCTATCAAAATTGTTAGTGTGAGCTTTAGGATCTTTAATTTCTTTTCTACTTTGTAAGTCCTACTGAACACCTTCTGTGCATTTTAACATCAAAGAACTTTTAAAAATTTCTGTATCAGCTACCTCAGAATTCATGAGATCATAACAGCTTGAATATACAAACTCTCAAGCTCTGAGTAACTCAAGAAATTTTACTTCCTCTCAAAATTATATCTTTTCTGAAAGGCCAAACATCTCTGCTTGCCACTAGACACCAGCAAAAGAGTTAACATCCCTTACTAAGAAACTTTTCTTCCTATTAATACAAAACTGACTCAAAGCTTCCTTATGTCATGCTGTCTTGACCACATTCATTGTCATTTATATTCCTGGAAAAAAGGATCTTCAACTGCACATTTGGAGTGGAGAGCACAACTGCAACAATTCACTGCATCATCAGAACACTTCAGCAAGCTTTAAAGACAAACAAGGATACAGCTCTCTATTTTGATACAATAAATTAGGGATCCCTGCTTTAGTGATCTTCATTACTTCCTTATTAAGCATGTCAAAGCATCTTCTAGTTCCACAGGAAATTCTTATGTTTATATTTCATTGCGTTCCAACCTTTTTTTTTCTAGTTCTATTCTAGTTTTTGAGTCTTCTTTATCTCCAGAAATATTGATAACAATAGTCTGGAGTTAAATTTTAATAGTAAGTGGATCTGTAGTTCTTCTTCCAGTTCTAACATTTATATTTACAAAGTTTTAGAGGGAAAACTGTCCTTACATGACAATTCTGGCATTTGTCATTTCATGTCTTCTTTTTTCCTATAAGATTTTTTCTTGCCAAAGATGTTTAAAAAGCTCCTTTCTGTAACTGGGGTGAATATGCAGATCTTTGTGTGTGAAAGGAAGAGAATAAAGCAAAAAATTTGAGAAGATACTTAATAACACTTGAATTATGCAGACAACAACCAATTGCTTGATTCAGTTTTTCCAGCATTCATTTGAAATAATTCTTATTTCATTTTTACAGGCTGGCTTGAAATTCTGTGGTCTTTGCAGACAATATGCTTGCATGTTTTTCTTGTCTATGATTCAAGTGAATCTTATTTCTTGGAATTTTCATCCATTCTGGAAATTCTAATCCTCCTCTAATAATTTACCCTCTTCTATATCCCAGTTAAGACTTCCCCCAAAACTATCGAAACCCTGCATGAATAATGGTGAACATGAAACAAAGTGCAAAATACAGTTTTATTTACAGTGGTAACTTTTCTATAGATGGATTTTTTATTATTATTACTTTATTGGCTTCCTCATTGAATAGTTTGATCTAATTTAAATGCTGGTTTGTTTAATTATCAGTTCTATGGGGTTTCATTCTAAGGAGGAATTTAATACTAGTTTAATCATATTTAATGATGGAATGTGGATATCTGGATAGCAATGTTGACGTAAATGTATTTACTAAATGGCAATGGTGCATAATTATCACTATTATAACTGAATAATTTGACAATGTGAAAATATTTTTCTTTATTTCTTGTTTTAAAGGTAAAACCAAAAATTCTGCATGTTTGCTGGGGTTTTTTTTCATGATGTAAGGATGTCTGGAAAATATCACAGAAGATTGAAGTTTAAATGATTTTTGTATTTTAAATGGAATTTTAAATAGACAAATATAGTTGCAGAGTGGCTGAGTTGTTGAAAATAGCAAATATTTTTTGTCACTTTTTCCAAAAATTGATCTTATACTTTTTTTCTACATTGGAATTCCAATTACACTTTCAGAACATTTTTAAATTTTGGAAAAACTTCAATCACCTTTTGTGTTGGTTTACATTAAAAATTGAGTTGAATTCTGTTAGCTTTTGATTCTATGCCACTGTTCTGTACATACGAATATGTAAAAGATATATTTTTTAAATATGTCTTGGAATAACTATCTATTTAATATAGTATTTTTAAATGTTTAGCTATTCTTTTTAGTAACAGTGTGTGTCTCAGAAAGCATGATTTTTGATGTTTATCCAGAACTATAAGGTCCTTACTTTAAATCCAAAACTACGAAGCGTTTGGGCAAATCTTACCTGAGCTTCTAACATCTTTCAAGTCCAAAAAGAAACATCCTGTAGTAACATCACTTGTAGTATTTTTTTCTGAACTCAGTGAATAACACTTTACACATTTTGCTGCAGACCATTCACCCAGTGAATATTCTTTGTCAGAATATCCTCTTCTCTGTATATACACAGATTTTCTCAGAGGTGACTGCTGTTTAAGTGTGGAACACCAAATGCAGTGGAATTTAGAGCTGAGTAAGACTTTGAACAAGATAAGAGTGAGCATTTTGTGATGCAATAAGCACAGGCACCAAAACTGTACATTATCAGTGTAATTTTTAGACATGGGCAAATTAGTTTCTTTTTCATTTGCCACATCTTCTGAGCCAGAGGCTGGTTTTGCTGGAGCAACAATGTCTTGTCTCTGCACATCTATGGTCATAGGGTGCTAGAGCATGGAGATGAAGGGATAGGAAAAGAGGCATTTCATGCTGGAAGAGGCGGAAAGCAATTAACTATAAGGGAGTGAACGATGTTGGAGAGGAGGCTTGCAGAGTCACACAGGTATGTAGCTGTGAGGGGTGAAGAGGGGAAGGGAAAAGAAACCAATCAGGATCCTGTGCCCTGAAAGATGGGAAGGGTGCTAAGGGACCTGAATCTGAAGGAGAAGAAGAGAAAGAAGGAAAAAACCTCTGCTGGCAGAAACACACCTCCAAAACGTCAATAAACCTCTACAGTCTGTTGGCCCATTTCAACCTTTACTAAAACTTCACTCAGGTATCACAACAGAATTAATTCCAAGGTCTCAACAGGAAGAAAATGTGCTGTTTTGTCTCAGTCTTAGGCACAATATACCTCAATTTAGCCTGGATTGTGAGCAACCTGGAAAAACTTGCTATGTTTCAGTACCTTCTTTCTGAGCCTACACTTGGAGCACTCACAGAAGTGAAACATTGCCTATTGAACAAGGAAGAACTCAGGAAGAAAAATAACTGCTAGATGACTTTGTGAGTGAACAATCTTCAGTACTCCAGAAGATATGCTGTCTGATTTTCTGTGTGGGAACACGGTTTCACCTAAATTGTTCATATTCCCACCTAACTTCGCAAGATCTCATCCATGGATTTTAAGATACAGGTGTTTATACCAGTCTGTCCAAAAAAGGAATTTTCTCTGATGCAATGATAGATCCAGAAGTAGTTTCAGAACACAATTTTATAAGATTGATATAAGACTATTCACAGATAGATGAGGAAGTGATGTATTGAACAGACAATCAAATAATTATAGAAGTCCACATAGATTGAGACTAATTGAAAAGTAGACTATAGTAATTCGAGATTCCTGTTTTCCATTTACTCATAGCAGAAGGATAAAAAGAATAAGGTAGAGATTATGTGAATGAAACCGCCAAGCAAAGGCTCAGCTTACTCATATTAAACCATCTGTGATTAAAAAAGAAAAAAGCCTATTGAATAGTAAATTACATTGCAATTACTTTCAGTTCTGTGTAATTGCCTTTGTTTAAATGCTCAAAAAGGTATGTCTATTTGGATGAATAACTGGCAAACAAACTTCTGCTATGTTTGTGTTTATTGAATCAAATATGATTTTGCAAAAACATATCCAATAGCAATTTTAGAAATGAAGAAGATTTTTAGGCTAAAATATTTTTACCGGAACTTTCTATTTAGTTTAGCAAATCATCTCATAAGTGTGAGAACAGCTTCTTGATCAGGGATCTTAACTGTTTCAGTTGTGCCTAGTGGAAAGTAGAGGTGTTTGTACTTTAGATTATCAGAACAGCTATAGATTTGAGGGTAAGTAAAATTTCATGAGTACCTAAGAACTTGGGAGTTTGTACATTCAGGGGATTACAATTGTCTAAATTTCAGAGTAGCTGAGAGAGATATTTTTCAATAGAGCATATGTGAATTGAAAATCAAGGGGACCTGGAGACCAGGAATACATAAATTATTTTAAAAACTCAAATGTTCACCTTGATTGATTTTTTTTTACATAAAGTCTGAACAATGGTAAGAGATATATGAAGCTGAAGTTAAAACCGAGATTCCCTTGCATTTGCACAAATGCTCTTCCTGAATCTAGCTGGGGCAAGCAGTGTGCTATTCTATTATCACCAGTTTGGCTAACATGGCTTACTTAAAACAGGAAAACATGTGAAAGGACTTCATTTTGCCACTCCTTAACTTAACAGTGATGCCCAGTTTAGCTCTCTCAGTTGAAGAAGATACTCCAGTAAAACAGGATTAGCAAAAAGAAATTAACTTTTTTTTTCCTATTAGTACTTTGCATTTTTGGTTAGACTGAAATAAACAGCCAATCTATTTTCTAGCTGTACATATCTGGTGTTCAAGGCTTTGAAACCAACCATACCAGTTTTAAAATTTGACATTGCATCAAGTATACCCATAAAAAATAGACTGGTGAAAAAGAAAGGTCAAACTAAATAACATTAAACTTTCCCATCAGCCAGAGGTGAAGAAGATAATGGACAAAGTAAACTGGTAGAAGTAGCTTGATTCCTCTCCTACAGCCAGCTGTTATCAGATATGGGTCTGATAATAATTATGAGATTTATCAAAGAGCAGATTGACATCCTAACAGTCATTATTTTCATTTCATGTCCAGCTGGAAGCCTCTGGAATACACATTGTTAATCTTTTTTCTCATTATCTCTCTCAACTCCATCCTCAAATTATTCAGACCCTATGTATGCTTTTGTGGGAAAATCTTAGTCTCATCTGTATGGCAGATGATACAGACAATTCTTTTGTGCCTTTTTTTTTTTTTCCAACTGGTTTTAATCCAAACAAATCACAACGTTATTATCTATCATCAGCAGTTGGGATAGCAGCTCAGAGAAAAGACGCGTACTGTAGGTTCTTGCTACTTCGCAAAGTTGAGTAATGGTGTAAAGTTCACCTCATGATGAAAATAAATGTACTTTTTCTCTTCTGCATAACAGTAAGCACTGTGCCTCTTCCTGAAATACTGCAAAACATAACACCAAGTGTGGGCTTGACAGAGACTGTATCACTTTTCTCCTGGGCCTCAGGTGGTTGAAATTAATTTGGATTGTTTACCAGAATACAGTGTTTTTACAGTTACAGGAACATCTACATTCTCAAGTACATCCCCGGTGCTGGTTGAAAGGCAATATGGGTTGTCTCTTCCTCTGCTATTTTTTCATTAGTACTGTTTTACAGATAACTCTTTGTGGTCCACAGTAGAAAATATTTATTGATGTGAGCCTCAAGTAACTGCTCCAAGATATCAGGTCTTCATTTTCTCCAAGATGACCATTATTTTTTCAATGATGGGCTGATTTTGTCTTAAGACTAAGTTAAAAAAACACATGATACTATTTGCAACAGGGCAGGGATCTTTGCATTTGGGACAAAAGAGTGTTTAGCCATTGTTCAAGGCTTAAAATCCTTCTACCAAAATGGCCTGTGATCTTTCTGCTTCTGTAAAATAAATTTTACATCTGGTAAAGAGTGTGGGTTAGGTTGATTCCTTTAAAATTTAAATTAGGAATTGTTGTGAAGCCTGGGACTTAGTTTTATGAGTGTTCACTGAGGTTTACAAACCCATTCAGCAAAACTCAGGGCTGGTGAGTGAAACTGTGCCCCTCAGAGCTTCAACCCACTGCTGAGACATGAAGAGCTCTATGAGACACACAGAAGCATTTAGTAGAAATGTTGCTGGTATTAATTACTACAAGAAAACCAACTTGCATTTTTTAGGTTAGATCATAAACCCTCCAGCTGCTGAACACATCTATAGGTATCTTCCTGCTGCATTTATTTGCCTCCTAAAGTAGCACAATGCTGAGAAAATGGCAAGAATTAAAATGAACTAAAGTAATTTCTTGCATCTGGATGGCAACTGAAAGTCCAGATAAATAAAGTCGTGAGGAGTTTTTTAAAGATTCAGCTTCTGTGGTTGTTTGTTCAGCAGCAGTTTAGGCACCAGGCAAAGTAATTGTTTCTCTCTAATGCCTTAAATTAAACTACAGACATCACAGACCTCAGGGTAAGGAAGAGACTTTTACCAAACTCATAGACTCCAGAAGTGAAAATAATTCCTTAATGCTGCTGTGAAGGAAGCTTTATGCCAGGGTGTCACACTCAACAGGACTTTCATGAGAAAAGGAGAAGGAAAAAAACACAACTCCATTGCTTCTAATTAGCAGTTAATTCTTGTTTATTAGAATCAGGTTCAAACCAAAAAGAAAAGAAGAAAAAAAAAAAAAGAAAAAGAAAATCAGAGGACAAAAAGAGAGAGAGTTATTCAAGGACCCTAAGTTTGCTAGAGATCCAGATCTGTGCTTTGACTCCCCCCTGCACTGACTTTTTCAGCTTTTCCATCTAGCTTTTAAAGCAATACAAATGAAAAATCTCTCCATTTCCACAAAGCAAAGCTGCCTTTTTGTATCCCTCAGTTACAGCAGATATATGTAGTAAATGATACCAGAAACCCTGCTACTCAGTGAGGGGTAGAGTTTTTTGGACTCCCCAGGGTGTCCCCATCCTCCTCCAAAAACGCAGGAGCGGCTGAGCAGGATCTGCTGCCTTTTTGTTTGTTAAGCCGAACATCTGCTTCAACCAGTTGGTTTCCTGTGCAGTCTTGAAAGAGTTTTGTAAAAGACCCCAGAAAGGGAGTTGGGCCTGAATTTTTAAATTCTGTAGATGCAAGATAAGGAGCTTAGAGAACAGCATAACCTCCTCATTTCTGCAACCCACTTGGTAGTCTTACATAACGCCGATCCTCTCATTTAATAGTGATGAAAATTTCATCAACAAAATTTGCTTTTGCTCTGCCAAGTCATGACAACCTCAATTAGAGCTGAGCTGGAGAGGCATTTGGGTGATTACATCAGTCCAACTGGATGTCCTCTTCTCCCTGTGATGGCTCTTTCTATGCCATTCTCTGGGTGTTTGATCTTTCCATCAGAATTCGGGCAACTGAGCAGTGAGATGAAATAAAGAGTAGCTAAAGCAACTTGGAAGAATCTGCCCACAATCATGGTTTTCCTTCTTCATTCATTTTTTAAAGCTGTAAGTTAAACGTGCTCTAAACAACAAGGCAAGTCAGATCCAATTTTGCTAGGTCTTTTCTGAAAGCCTGATAATTCTGATGAATGCAACAATGAAAATACATTATATAAGGCCTATCTTCCTCAAAAAGGTCTGTATTGATGGTCAAGTGATCTTATTTTTCTTTTCTCAAATCCACTGTGAACAGCACTTCCTTAATCTTCTTCAGTGCTTAGATACTATGTTTTTGTAGTTCATTTTAGAAATTTCATTCCACAGAGCATCTAAAAATACAGAATATTTAGCTTTTAATGGACTGTGAATACTGGTGCCTGGTAAAATACTGACATCCAGAAAAGAAAGTAACAGAAGGATTTCACCCTTTTAGATTTCTTTCTCATAAAAAACTCAGAGAAATAATGTGATTTGTAGTGATAATTGTACAAAGTGCTAGCTGTGAGTCAACATACACGAAAATTTTAATTTCATGTTCATCTTGAAAATTGAAATTATCTTAAAAGATTGAGCCTCAAACTCAAGTAAAGGTGAAATGGTGAATGAAAGAAATTGAAAGAGATAATCTAAAGGAATTTGCTTTAGGTTTCTTTGCATTATTCTTCCTTTATTTCTCCTTTTAGGGCTGCTTTCTGAAGGAGATGTGACCAAGATGACCAGCCTCTCTGTCATTTCCTTTCTTTAGTACATAAAAATTCAAACCAATGTCGTAGAGGAGGTAAAACTTGAAAGGTATTTAACTTTCTATAACTTTTGTGAAAGCTGATGAATAGCTAGGGGAAACACATACAAAAAGAAGTACGTCCAGCGAAGAAGAGATGGGCAGACCTCAGCTACTACACATTTTGTCATCAACAGTCAGTCGAGGAAAAGGTAAAAACCAGTGAGTCCATGAGGGCATGCCTGCTCATGCTATTGCATTTATTTCATAGTTACAACAGTAAACAGATGCATTTATTGCAGCTAGTGCAAGAAAAATCTTCTGAGTGCAGAAGACGTGAATTCGTAGGAAAACAGACTTCAGTAGTTAAGCTGCTCACAAAGTCAATCTTCTGTATTCCCAGCAGTGCACCTGAACATTCTTCGATGTTGATAGAAATTGGATTTTTCTTTTACCCCAGCACCTAGGTTTTCATTTGGGCTTCTCTGAGGACAAGGCCAATTTGCAAACTTGCACCCGGGAATCTGAGTTTCTGTCCTTTCTGAGATGTGAGGATCGGTGACCATGCCTTTGTGTTGGGGTGACCAGAAGCACTCCCCCCTGGGATGCTTTGTTCCTTGGTATGGTCTGTCCCGGTTTGAACCTCCCGGTTGGCTGTAAGCCTCGTCACTCCCCTGGCATTCCCCCATTGGTCCCCATTCCCTAATCCCGCCTTTCCCCCGGCCCCGGGTAAACCTGGGGTCCTCGGGATCGTGTTGCAGATTTGCTTTGAGAGTTCGGCTGTAAGCATGGAATAAACCATCACGCAGGATGAAAAGCGAATCTCCTTCCTGCCTCTTTGCCACCTGACAGTAATACCGAAAATGTCCCAGGTTCTGTGGGCTAGCGGGACCCCACAGAACCGGGCTAATACGGTATTACTGGGACATGTCTTTTTCTTGACTTTGATTGTGATGCTTGAGTAGCTTTTATAAGGAAATTGCAAAGCCAAATTAAAAAGTGCTGTGTCTTACAAATAATTTGTCATTGTGGACATCTGGATGAGGAAAACAAAATCGACTTCTATAACCACATTTTCAGAAAATATTTTCCTCAGGCAACTCTTTTTTGGAGCTCATATCTGTACAAATCACACAAAGTGCAGTAGAAACTTGTAACCTCTCTTAAGCTCTGCATCGTGGTGGGCTTATATATAGTTATCTTATGTCGTTTCTTGAAATAGCCATTGACAGGGCTAGGTGACTAATTACATTCATTTTAGATAAGTTGGAAGCATTCACTGCAAAGCTGAAGTAATGGTTAAAATATTTAAAGAATAGCTCTTACAGTGAAAGGTTTGAGAAGCTCAATCTGTTCCATTTATAAAAGAGTAAAGGGCCATTTGTTCGCAACCAGTCATCCCCTTACAATGGGAAAAAATAATAGCAAATTAATCTAAAAAAGAAATTCAAAAGATATAAAATGATCTAACAGCTGATCTATATAGTTAGACTATTCAGGCCATAAAGCACAGTTTTAAAACTCTTGGATAGTCACTTCGCCAAAGATTATGACTGAGGCACCAGCTTCTGACCTGCATCCAAATTAACAGAACTTCCTGAGAGTCAGAACCCCTAAACTCCTGCAGTAAAACACTACAGGTTTAGCATCACTTTATCAACAAGCCCAGGAGTATTGTATGCCCTGAATTTAATATTGCCCTTTTTTTCAAGCTGTCCACAGGAATATTTTTACGTTCATTTCATCTCCACTCATTACAAAAGATATATGCCTGTTCATCTAAAAGCTTTACCTTTACTTGCTTCTGCCCAACAGATAGTCACTAATTTATTTCCCCCACTCATTTTCTCAGCTTTCATCCTAGCAGTAGCAGAAGAGTACTGCAATGGACTAGGAACTTCATGCTTTGTAGGTGAACTGCTGCTACTGAAATTTAATTTCCTGTCTTCATGAACAAAAGGTATAACCATCGTACAAACACTGGTTGGCTGAGACATAAAACCCCAAAGGTGTGTCCACCTTGTAATGCATTCAATGGGGTTTTTTCAAGCAATGACAACCCCAGGTCAGACAATGAAAAAACCCAGCCATCTGCTATTGCTTCTGGAAATTCACCTTCAGGAGGCAAAATAAAAACTGGAATTAATGTGTTTGTTGCCTACATACCTGGTCTTCTCTGAAAAGGTCTTGAGTTGATTAGTTACCCCTTCCAGACAAAATGTTTCCTTCTCACCCTAACCCCTGAGATATTCCATTATTTAGGAATAAATGCTGCTTGGCAAAGGATGGGTCCAGCACAGAAAGAAAACATAAAAGGACAGAAGCACCTACTTGTCTTCCTGAAGCTAAATTAATCTAAGTAGTATATTTTAAGGGCAAGGAGTAGGTCATAGCTAATGTTGCTAGTGGCTTCTCCCAGTCAAAATGAGCTTGTTAGTGGAATGAGATTCTAGTTATAGGAAGCAGCTCCTAAATTTTTAGACAGCATACATTTATTTTGCTGCCATCATCCTTTTTATGACCACTCCTGACTGTACCTGCCAGAGACATGTATCTGCAGGAACATTTCCGCTTCAGGTATAAACATTTTGGCCTGCAATCCCTTAAGCTTTTATCATATACCACCATTCCCTGAGATGATGCAGAACAGCATTGCAGTTATGCTCCTGCCACAAGCAGGATTAGGAACAGGACACAATTTTTCCCTAAAGGTTATTAATCATCCTACAGTATGGTTTATTTTTTACTTCTCTGAAGCTGCCATCACCAGATAAGCAGAAGCAGCAGCTCCCATTTGCACTGAAATTCTGCTCTTCTGTAGTTGTGCAGTAGCAAAAGCAACAGAAAGGTTGTGCAAGGCCCATTGTGTGTATGTATGGCTGCCATCTCTCTTCAAACATAATCTTCCATTTCCCCACTAAGGGAAACCTGTGTCCTGAAGCCAACATAACCTGTAAAGCAGCTTTCTTTCAGATTTGAAATCCAGAATGCAAACCAGGTCTCATTTTCAGTGTCTCTGTTATGCAGAAATATTACACTAAACCAGAGAATTTGTTTTGTTTTGTTGAGCCATTATGACTGCGTTATCACTGGCAACACAGTATTGGGACATCCTAATGTAGACCTACAAGATTTTCTTGAGAGAAAGAAGCAGACTTCTTGCTGTCCTCTACTTGCTAAGCCACTTACTTCCCTGGTAAAAACCAACACATTTTATAATGCCTAATATTCTCTGACCCCAGATCTCCTGCAGATTAAAAGTCCTATACCTGTGAAATTGCTAACCACCACCCTTCCTGATAAGAATCCCCAACCAGATGCTTGCCAGATGTCAGGCTCACTGTACAATAAAAAGTACCCTGACTTGCTCTGCTTTCATTCTGTTTCATGAGCAAGAGACCACAAAGAAAAGTGTTTTATAGGTATGGAAGTCCAGCTGCGAGGAAGTGTCTCTCAGACTCCCACAATGTTCTTCAGGTGGAAATGCTGGCTGCCCTGTACTACCAGAATAAGAAGGACTGTCCAAGGGAGAAATATTCCTATATATGGTAGTGCCATGGAATGTGATGAGACAGCACAGAGGGAGAATGGCGCTCCCAGACACCCAGAAAGGGTACAGGTGCTCGTTAACACACAGAAGCCATTGCTATAATTTTTAGCCTTGCAATTAGAAATGAGTCCCTATGGAAATATTTCAAAATAGAACTCAAACTAGTTTTAGAACTATAAATAACATGTGTCTTGGCAGGCCCCTGAAGAAAGATTTCTCCATTTGTTTTTCTTCTTCTTAACCTAAAGTTACAAGTGTAGATACATTCTTTCCCATTTTATGCTCCCTGAAGATCTCAGGAGACCTAATTTAAACCCTACACTGCATTATAGATCCCTCTGTAGCCCATGACTTGGGAGGGTCTGACCCCAAGAGGTTCCAATGCATGTTTTCTTTCACTCTCTAAGAAATCTCACTAAAGCTGCTCTGGTTGCACAAGTATTGTCATGCTGGAAGGTTTGATATGTTTGATTTGTTTTCCCAAATAGTAAGTATGCATGATGTACTATGCATCCTGGTAGTAAACTGTGTGTTGTGTCATCTCTTTCAATCCTTTTCAGGTCAGATTTTTCTTCTATTATATGTATATCAAAGGCTATAACAAGAAAGTCTGCATCTCATTTGAAACAATCCTACCTTACCATCAGATGAGCAGATCAGAGAATTATCAAATAGTCTCAGTTTGAAGGGTCCTTAAAGATTACTGAGTTTCAAACCCCCTGCCAGATGAAGATAAATTTCTGACTAAACAAAATTTCATTTTGTTCAAATTTTGAACACTAATACTGATAACATCCTTCAGACCATCCTATTAACTGTTTGTAAAAGTTAGTGTATATTAAAACTGCCCTTCCATAATCTGTCCATTAGCTTCTGAAAGTCACGTTGTATAAAAGAGAATAGGTTTGTTTCTTATCGGTTCTACACCTATTTAAAGAAAACTGACATCTGAGTTTCTGGATGATTACAAGAATGATTTTCATTGCATTAATAAAGTAATTTTTAAAGCATAGGCTTCATAAAGTATTTTCCATTTAAAATACATTTTTGTCCAATGGTAAATACAAAACCAGGAAGGATTCTATATTTCTAGTTTTCTCAGAAATGTAACTAACGCTGCAAGGTATCAGTATAAAGCTTAGAAAATGCTTAATGGTGTCATGGATTTACTGCTCTGCTTACAGTTTGGCTGCAGTCATGTACCCTTCTTCAAGGTCTTCTTCCATGAGCGTTAGTACAAAGAGCAGACATGCTCTGTTCAACTCCAGCAAGGCTTCTGCAGAGATAAAGCTACCATTAGGCATCCTAATACATCCAGTTTAAATCACACAACCAAAAAACACAGTTCAGCGCAACTGTGTAAACTGATGTCCCTTATTAAAATACAGACATGGGAAGACTCTGCAATGGGTAAAGACTAAATTATTCTTCTTGCCAGATGAGTGATCCTTTTAAGTCTAGGTTTAAGTTCACCGGCGCAGCGATGGGAGCGAGCCATGCCTGTACAGTACCTCATCTAAAGACAGATAAATCTTCAGAGCTCTGCAGGGAGCCCAAGTGCCATGGTATATTTTATCATCACTCTATAAACCATGCTCTGCCTCCATGCCTTTATAATGAGCACAAGGACATGAAGACGAAGAGCCTTGCTGCATATGCATCATGTAAATCTATCAGTTTCATTGCTAAATTTGAGCAATTCTGCTAAGGTCAGTCTGTGTAGCAACATCTCTTTCTTTCTGTTTGTTTAAAGAGATTGAAAATTAGCTTTTTGTAGTATTTTGGGAAATAGAGTATATTCAAAAAAGCTTTTATTGTCTACTATGTAACTTGCATTCAATGCAAAAAGTGAGAGGGTTCTTCCTTTTTATTCTTTCTCTTTTTTCTCTTTTTTTTCTCTTTAATCCTTCTTTCTCTTTCTGCCATTTTCCCTCTCCACCTGTCTTGTCTCTCTCTCCCTCTCTTTCTTTTTCCTTCCTTCCTTCCTTCCTTCCTTCCTTCCTTCCTTCCTTCCTTCCTTCCTTCCTTCCTTCCTTCCNAAAATGTTACATACTCTGTGTGAACATAAAACGTCTAAATATCTCCTGAACCTGAATATTTCCTCAGCCTTTTCTCTCCTTTACATGAACCAACCACAAATGTGATTCCAGACTGATCAGGGTGAGAAATAGAGGAACAGCTTAAAAAGCTGAGGCATTAACGAAAAGATACCAGGGAGGATGAGTTAACAAGTCAGTCTAATCTGAGAGGGAAACGCTGTAGTGAAGAAGATACTGTGCCTTTCTGAAAAGATGTGTCACACGGCCTCTCGCATTGCCGCACTCCGCGCCCAGTGCTCTGACACCACCTCCGGCTGCCACTGACAGCCCTAATGTCAAAATTTTTTTAGACTGCATGTGGAAAGCAGTTCATAATTGGAGTCTCTATGAAACTGAAGCTAAAAAAAAAAAATCTCAAAAAAAACCTTGCAAGCAACATTGTTGTCAGGATTTTTGCTATCACTTTGTCTTTAAATGATTAATATTAGTGCTGAGATTTGTATGACAGAATGTACCACAGCTTCCAATTATGGCAGGTCAAAAAGCAGCATTTCATTTCATAGGAGGCGTAGCAGTTATTGATACATACAGAGATAGATAGGTAGATAGATAGATAGATAGATAGATAGATAGATAGATAGATAGATAGACAGATGATAGATAATCTCTCTTCCCCAGCTGTTAGGGTTTATTTTCATTCCATGCTTGGCAAAAAATATTCCCTTTAAAAATCTGCCATGAAAATCTTCTTGTGGCTGGAGGTCCACTCTGGGGTTTGCAGTGGCTTTACTGACAGCACTGTGGTCCAGGCTGGGTGTGGAGGCAGGGGGACAGAGCCTACATGTGTCATGTGTCCATGACCCCCACAGTCCAGGCTGGTGCTTCTGCAGCTCTTTCATGAGCACTGTCAAGTTCAGGTCATTGTTCAAAGAGCTGTGACACCTCTGCACCCAGAATTTAGACATCTGCCCTAGACTCCTAAATCTAAATTCAACATAAATACTTTTCAAAATGTACACATATCTTTTTTTTAAGGTGTGTGCAGATGTTTCTTTCTATTACAGGTTTCATTTAATGAGCTAGATGAACACCAGAAGCCTCAGTAGAAATATTGTCCTCAGGGTATCGAGAAATCTTACAGTGAAGCTACATTGTGTTTTATTATCAGACACAGGATGTTAATTTATTTTACTGTTGCTTAAGTGCCCAGGGTCCCATTCTCGAGGGATTTACTTATTTATTCTAGCCAAGGATAACTGAATACTTTCATGATATCTTTGTCCTCTCCCTCTTCAGTTAAGTCAAGGTGTTTGCTTTCTTTTGCTCGATTGTGTATCAGTTGAACACTTTTAAATCTCCATCATCTTAGATATTTTTGTCCAAATCTTCCTGAAGTATCAATATCCTCCTGCTGTCTCTGTTAGGAAATAATGGCTACAAGGCCATGCAGGGTAGCTATTTTGAGAGACTAGTAAGTGCTGGACACCAAGAGTAAAGCTGGCTGCAGGAAAATCTGAGAACAGGGAAGTGATAGTTCCTCACCCCAGATTTAAGGAGTCAAGCAGCTCCCTGAGCCCTGGTGGGCAGGGAGCCCGCCTGTCCTGGTCCAAGCAATCCAGCCCCTCAGTCGGAGTGGAAGCTGGTAAGACAGGATAGAGAAGTCAAAGGGATTTGGGGGGAAGAAAAGAACAGTATTTGGATACCATCTGAGAGCTGAGTGGAACCAAAGCACATGACTGGAGCCCCTTTGCTTTATCTGAAGTGGCACGATGAGACACAGCCTTGAAAATAAGGAATAGCTTTGAGTAGGTGACAGCCTGAGTTAAGATCCGTTTGCTGATTATAATGATCCTGTGAAGTACACCTAAAAGAGCCTTGAGTGTACTTCTTAGTTATATTGGCTCTCTGCAGTGATTATCTGTTTGTCATCTGTGTCTATTTTGGAAAATTATATTTTAGTTACTGCGAGTTAGTCAGCAGCTTGCACAATAAACAGCTAGTCACAATGAGAGTGTCAGGCTCCTACTGGGTCCAGCTACAGAGATGTTTCCACCAACAGGATTTATAAATGAAGCACACAAAATGCCAGCCTCTTAAACACAGGGCTGTGGTAAGGCTGTTCGGCACAGCAGCAGTGGGAGGAATTGCTTGGAAAAGGCTCGTCAGAGAGTCAAACTGAACTGGGCTTTTCTCACAACAGTTTGAAATCTCTAAGTCTGGGGGAAGCAGGATCACTGGTTCAGGAACAAGAAGGATTAGCTTTACATCACACAACTCAAGGGAAAGACGACAGCAAAATGTCAGGGAGATGGCAATTTGACCCAGCAGTTTCCAGGGAAGGCAAGGCCTGTATTGCTGCTCCATGTGTTCCCAGTACCTAACACCAACACAGTTTTAATCCATGAAACACTCTTTTCAGAATGGCTGCAGTAAAAATGAATCACGATGATCTAGTCTGGAAAAATATATCAATACAATACCTGTAATTTTATAATTATCTCCTTATTTGGGCCTGCTTTGGAAGTGATTCATCTGCACCAGAAGCCAGTGCCACTAGTTTAAGGAGGAAGCTGTTTTCCAAGGACTGTGGGGGAGAGGGGAAGGAAGGCTATTCATATACGTGGTTGCATCCTTTGGACTGAGCAGAAGAGTGCTCCTAAAAATGAGTGACATTAGGTAATTTTCAAACAGTCATTTTGTTATTTAACATCCCTCAAAAGTGCAAGGTCTTTCTTATAGATTTTGTCTGTGCCACAGCCTGTTAATAGCACAATCTCATTACCCCAATGGTAACAGTCACCTGATGCTCATTTAACACAAATCTTTCAAAACAGTGTTGCATTTTCACTGTTGGCTCCATATGATACAGGTTAGCAGCTTCTTAACTCTGCTTTCTTAGCATAATTACATAATTTAGAATTATTCAGTCATGTTGACCTTTAAATAGAAACAAACATTTAATTTAGATAGTTGTTTTGTCTGCAGCAAAGAGTGAGCAGCTGAGAAAATTGTTGCCATTGGCTGACAGTATGTTTGTGAACATGTTCAAGTCCAGGCAAAGTGCAACATCTGTATTAATTATGCCTGTCCTTTGATTTGGGTCTGGATTCTCGTCAGTCATCACAACACTTAAGGTCCAGTCTCACCTTCTTGAAAGAAGTAGCTTTCATCCTTTTATCAGAGGCAGACTCAGCATGTCTACAAAAACAATAACTCTGACATACAGAAGCTGAAGGGATAAATTCTGCCCTGGAATACTTCTCATCAGTTCTTACAGCTACAGTTTGTACATATGGAGGATGGTAAATCTGAGCCTTGAACATTCTTTCTTTTAATATTTTATCTCAAAACTTTTTCACAGGTAGAAATCACTCTTACCACCAAGAAAGTTGCCCCACATCTGGGATAGGATTCAGCAGCTGTTTGCATTTTCATGCTTTGTTACCTGGCTGCACCCTCTTGGAAATCAAAAAGTTTTGATCTCCCCAATCTGGGGTAACAGAAAGTGAAATGTTGCCTGTAGCTTTTAGCTGGTCCAATCCTCGGCGCACATATCCCACACATGGTAGTTTGAGAAAAACCGGAAGAAGCAAGATAAGCCAAAGCCCCAGTGACTACAAAATATACCTTACTAAGTCCCTAACTGATACTGCCTCATCAGATTAAATGCCTCAGTATTAATTCTTTTTAATGAAATTCATATTTGATTCTCTAGTGATCTTTGGTGCATATTTATGGTCACTCTTCACTGCAGCATGATGAAGTTCATGATGATTCTAAGTTACAGAACTGTTTAGATGAGTATTGAAATACGTGTTACAAAAACGTGGATTAGGTCTATATATTTCTGTTTACAAATACACACAAAAACAGAATCACAGAATCTTTAGGGTTGGGAGGGACCTCTAGAGATCAGCCAGTCCAGCCCCTCTGCCAAGGCAGGGCCACTTAGAGCAGGTTACACATCCAAGGTGGGTTCTGAATGTCTCCAGACAGGGAGACTCCATGACTTCCCTGGGCACCTGTTCCAGTACTCAGCCACCCTCAATGTATAGAAGTTGTTCCTCAGGTTAATGTGAAACTTCTTGTGCTTCAGTTTATGGCCATTGCTCCTTATCCTGTCACTGGGCACCACTGCAAACATTTGTGCACACACAAACATGTCAGCAGCGTAAACGATACAAGACTAGACACTGAGTAGATTTACTGACTGCTAATTTTACTCTCTCAGGACACTTTCTTCCTTTTATAGTGTTTAATGTGCTCTTTTATGGACGAGGTCAAATTGTATAATAGTCTGCTGATAAATTGTAAGGTGCCTGTGGGGCAGATGATCTTTACTAATAATTATCAACTTTTGACACAGAGCAAACATTAATAAAATACCACGAGGCTAAGGAACAACATGACAATGCTGAAAGAGCCATCGCAAATACTAAGACACATACAAAAGGTTGAATAGTTTTTTTAAATTTAAAATGTCATGCAATAAGTTTTTATGAAACTTTGCCGATTTCTTTCTGTCTTCTAGTCAAAATATAACTTTTTACACTCTTTTAAAAGAAGAAAAGATTATAAGAAGATACAGGAAAATTGCTTGAAGGTGTGTCTTATACCTGCCTTCAATGAATCAAAATATTTCTATTAATATGCCATATGTTTTTCATACTGAGAAGGAATAATGAATAATCACAAAAAAAAATTATCCAAAATCAAAATATGTGTAACAGTGCAATGAGTGTTTTCTTTTGGTTACTTAAGCAGGTGAATGGTAAAATTGCATTTTATTCACCCTTGCCTTAGCAAGGTACAGTCTGTTCACCAGATGGACTACCAGTCCTGGCAAACTCTCAGAGAACTATCACTTCTAGACCAGCCTTTCTCAATATACCATCTCCTGCTACAAGTAGAAAAGTCCTGTTCCGTGTTATTACACATAACAGAAAAGAAGTAAATATGTATTCCTGAGCAGCTATATGATAAACCAAGGAATGACAATTCTAAAAGCCTTGACAATGAGTCAGTGCTACATAGAAAGGTTAATCATGGTTAAGAACTACTACCCTGTGGCCAGAAGACCATACTTATCCCCATAATTTGTGGCTGATTTTGAAAGGGACTCTATGATAGGCCTGGCTAAAGCCTTATCATCGTGGTTTGTGGTCAGATGGGCCAGCTGAAGCACCAAGCAGAATGTATTTACATACTCAAAAGCAATTTCTGGTGAGATTTCCTCAAAAACAACAGTTAAACCAGCTATTAAATAAGTAAATGATTTCTAAGGTTAAAACCAATACTTGTGAAAATAACACTGTCCTTGTTTGGGGATAGGAGCAATCTGGATGAAATATGAAAAACATGAAAATATGATCCAACTTCATTACTCCTTAGCACACTATCAGTTCCTGTGGCAAAGGAATAAATTAAAAATAGAAAATTGGAAATGTGCAACCAACCTATAAACTTCTAGATTTTTTTTTTTTTGGGTCAAAATACTTTTTTACAGGAAAATGCCAATTTACAAAACTCTGAACTTCTCAGTAGTTTATCAAGTTTAGTGGATGTTTCACACAAAAAAGAAAGCTTTGTAGGATCAAAAATGAAACTGTAAAACCTAAGTAAAATTATATATTTCCCCTTGTCTGTTGGAAAACATGGTTTTGAATTCCAAATCAATTAACACATAAACTCTTCTGCTGCAGATCTCCTGCATCTTGAGTATGTGCTCTATGCAGTGATTCTTTGCTATTACAGATGCAGATGGAAGGTGAAATTATCATTTCTGAAACATCCCTCACACATTTTAAGATTTTTTTCTAATGAAGTAGAAAAACAAATTAAATTTTGCCAACTTGGGATTCCAGTTTCTATCTTTATCATATATCTCCCCGTAGAGATTTGTATTAAGGTTAAATTAGTCCTTTTGAGGACCCTGTCCACATAAGGGAGAATAGTTTGCTTTTTCTCTGCAAAAGGAATCAAGTCTACACTTTAAAACCTGAAATTCAGCTTTCTCCAGGATTTTGTCATCTGTGGTAGCTTTTATCTAGCTGGATGTTTTAATTTAATTTGAGTTCTTAAATTTGTCTGACTCATGTTTAGGTGAATATATGTTGCAAAATAAATAAATATATAAATAAATGAATTTTGTCATCTTGGCTTAGTGCTGTTTAATTTATCAGATGAACTTTCTCTGTGTGTGAATGTGCTGGAGATCTAGATTTTTGAGAAGTCAAGGCAATTTCTACCTGTGAGAAAATTAGCTCACACATTTTAGATACCACTGAGGCTTGTTCTGGGGAATTTGTGGCATAAATCAAGGCTCTCTGTTAGTCCATCAAAACAAACTGGAGGAGATCTTTTTGAATGCCTGTGCTCAACACAGGGCAGTCAAAGTGGTTTCAGGCAGAAGTGTATTCCCAGGGGCTGCAGCAGTTAAAAGAAACCAAGCCTTGCTGCCAGCATGCCCCAGTTGGCTGATTAGCAAGCACATAGTCTGCTTTCGTGCTTCTACCATTTCATCCCAGTGTGTTTTCTAGGGTGCTGGTCAGTGTTTACCGGCACACTGTGACACTCGGAAAGCATTTCTTTAGTGAGGGGATAATTGTCTATAAATCCCAACTAAATAGTAGGCAAAGAGATTTCTGATAATCACCTTACAAATTATTTACGGGATTCCTAGGATCAAGTTTAAAAATTCAAAGAGTAGTGTCAGTATATGTGTTTCACATGGACAGATGCACTTTGGCATAATAATGCAACTTTGAGAATCTCTTTATTTGCCTGACAGAAATCAATACAACTCTGTAAGTATTATGATTATTATTTACAGAACACTGTGGGCACATATGCTATATTCATATATGTCTGTGAATGAGTGCAGCATGCCCATGCCTCATTGAAATTGCATTCTGTGAAGGAGAGAGCTTTTTGTTTCAGCCTTGTGTAAGGGCTGGCATGTAGCAGCAGCACTCTAGGAGAAGCCCCAGAGGAACAGTGATGTACGGTGTACTCTGACGGTGAGTCAGAGTATTCCCATCTCTTCTCTGTCTCCTAAGGGAGTAATTTGTTTTAGCTCCTTACTGATTGCAGTTAATTTGCCTCCTCTACCCACTTCCCGCCAGCTTGCCTGCCCAGTGCACAGATATCAGAGGACTGGGCTCCCAGTCTGTTCCCAGTGCCTGCTTCTTACCTGTGGATTCCTCACATACATTCCTGGCATTCCCTATGGGAAATAACAGCAAATGATGGTGAAGAGGCTACCAGTAGAACCAGGTGAGAAAATGGAGATACTAATGGCAAGAAAGGACATATTTTGCATTTTAATGATCAGCACTCCAAGTGCTCATGACAGCTCAAGAGAAAACACAGGGGGCATCCTTTCATGTAAGTATAGGAACGTGTCCTTATACCAGTTTTACAGCTGCAATTCCGTTGCCTGGACTTTCAAGAAGCCTGAGCTTATATGCAAAAATGCACAGGTAACAGCTCTTTTCATCCTCTCCTTGGTTGGAAAGGCAGGTACAATGGATGTAAATTGGAGGTGTGGTAAATGCTGTCTCATTGTTCTTGATAGGTTACATTTCAAAAAGCAGTCCAAGGATGTAAAAACAAAGTAAAAGCTACAGATAATATTAGGTCCAGGAATTCTTGCTCCCAATCCCCCTAATATTAACTATTACCTAATACTCCCTCTTGTGTTCATTCATATGTTGCTTATGGCTATGTGGGAGGGATGCTCTTCCTCTACATCTTTTAAACATTTACGTTTTGTATACTCACAGGGGGTCAGTTAGTTATTAGATAGAGTAAAATGACCCACCCCCAAACCTTTTGGTTAACTTTATAATCATGGGAAAGTCAGTAACAGGGGTAGTTCCCTGCTCCTGAGCACAGCTAAGGAGACAAGTCATACACATATTGACTCAGGGTTCAATATAAGGATGGTGTCCAAAACTTGAAAATATATGAATGACAGCACAGGAAGGGGATACTGTTTGAAAGGCTAACTTTTATGCTCTAAATTAGCACAGTAAAGGCTATGGAAGAGAAAGAGAATCCAGTATTTTAGGAAATTATTTATGAAATGTAGATGGGCCTTCAATTGGGAATAGGGCTGGGCAAAATGTTAGTGGTTCTTTGTTCTTGCAGCTGGCCTGTCAAATTACACAGAGCCAGCACAGTAAATAATACTACTATTGTCTGCCTGTGTCAGAGACAGACAGAAGGTACATTTGGACTTGGTCCAAACACCACAAGGGCCACTCATAGCCACAGTGTCCAATTACTGCTTGCTTGACTATAAAATGCACTTTTTTTTGCAGAGCTAATTTAAGAATGGCAGCTTTTAATGGGGTTTGTACTAAAAGGGGACTGCTGCTCTGGCTTTTGCCTGCAGAAAAAGTTCTACACTGTACAGGAAGCAACAAAAACATACACATTGAAAATAATCAGAGTATGATAACATTAGCACAGCAATAACAACAATGATAGCAAAGTCAATGCTTTTCAAAGGAAAAAAGATCAAGCCCTTCTGGAAACAGACGTGTGCAAAACATTCAAAAAAACAACTAGATTATCTCAAATGATGAAACAAGTTCATCCACTCAGTCTCTGCAGATGTGCACATATTGCAAAACTTCTCTCAGTCTTTCAGAGAATCATTGATCACAGTTTTCCCACTCTGCACAGATACTTTTCTTAAATTTCAGTGACACTTTTTCCACTCCTACTGTCAAATGCTTTGGAAACCAGCAAACTCTATGATCCTTCTTGCAAATGGTCAAAATCCATTTTTATTAGAAGCTGCTTTTTTTTTAAAAAAAAAAAAAAAGTGTTTCTAGAAGATTATTCATACAGAGGGAAGATCCCATGGGATTAGGGATGCAGAAGCTCTCCCCTCTACAGTAAGTGCATATCAGGGCTTTCAGGGCTTTGATTTTCTTTGCTTATCTATTAGCTAGAGATAAATTTAGGTCTCCTGTTTAGAGCAATCTGCCTACAGTGCACAAGAGATCAGTAGTTGTCAATGATCTATGAAGACTTACTGTGTTTCTCTCCTCTGCCATGCTGACAAGGTGTTAATTTCTTTCTTGGAATAGCAAGCAAAAAAGCCCCAGCAAACTGATAAATTTAGGCGAAACTCATGCAAGGACCACATCGCTTTTTAAGGCTCCCTGCTACCACCATTCCATCATAGAAGTCTTATAAGTCTTGCGTAACAATAATCAATAACAGAATGTGTCTATTCTCTAACCTTAAATCTTGTTCTGTTCTGCAGTTTTTATACACACACATGCACACACTATGAGTGTTCACAAAAGTATTTGTACTCACAGTTGTAGAAGGGTTTTAAAAAATGTGCCATAGGTACAGAAACACTATCAATCAAATGTTAAAGCCTTCATAAGCTCTATGTAGGTGAGTTCATTCTCCTTCTTTTTTATCTTTGGATGTCTTGCAGAGTGCTTCGTTTGGAGAAAGACCTAAAAGCCACATTGGGTAACTAGAAGGGATAAAAGGGTAAACCTGTCTGTTCATATTTGCCAGCCTTCAACATGGAGAACACAGCAAGCATTCTGTCAAGGAAAATGAGGATATTCTTTTTGCTTCTTTGAATCCTCAAAAGATGCATCTTCTTTGTAATAGAAAAGAAGTACCTCAATACTTAAGTCAAAATAGCAAACTTTTCAAAGGCCAGAAACTTGAAGCTGGTCATGAGACTAGTGAATTGCATATTGTACGATTGTTTGATATGGCATAAAACAGAGAGAACCTGAAAAATTTTGTCTTCAAAATGATGGATATGGACAGTCCTTTTCCACAAAGCAACCTTCAATTATAACAGCAGGACTTGTGCTCAGCAGAATAAAAAAAGTCTTCCCACTATCTGGAGTGAAGCTCCCTCCAACAGTCATGGTTGATTCTCTTATCTTATACAGAGACATTAATTCTTCTCCAGCACACATAAAACAATTCACATAGAGAGAACTCTTCACCTACAGAGGAATATTCACATACACACTGTTAAAGTCGGGTTAAAGATGTCACTTACCCAGACGCACACAAAAAAAGAGAAATATTCAGTGTTAAAGCACCTGCTTGTTCCTTAATTCATGCTTTTGCAGGAAAACATATTGGTCTGTGGGTTACATAAGCTAACATATAACACCAAGACATTTGTGATGCTGTGAGTGAGTACAAAGACTAAGGATAGTATCCCCATAAATGAGGCTAAAGGAATTACTCTCAGGCAACTATCTGAAAATCCAGACTTCAGGATTGATTACATAAGAAGTCATTTTGTCCTCATATTTCATGTTTTTATGTGTTTTAGAAATAAGAGAGGATATTTTGTGTAAACTTTCTTAATTAAAACTCAAGTGAAGCTCGTTTTCTTTTTAAGATGTAATATTCGACAATTCCTGTGTATGGACTGTCTGGTAATGTAAATGCCACGCAGTATGTACCAAGTCCATGTTCTGTAATGTCAAGGACTATGGTACCATAGGGGCTCTTTAGTATGCAAATTATTGACACAATAGAACATAGCAACTCTTTTGAAATCGTTATGTTTTACTGTGTCAGGGTGTCATTGAGGACTCTTTAATCTAAGATTTCTTGAGAAGATAAAATCTAATAGTTCCTCTGGAACTATAAAGTTCTCTGATGTCATCGGCTATATGGACACTCCTTATTACAGTATGAAGATTATTAATACACTGACTCTAATGATTTTGTGACTCCTTTGTGGTCTGTTATGACTATCTAGAATTTTATAAGGTTGGTCATCACCATGGGCATGTGAGTCTCCACCACAAAAAATTATCTTCCTTATTGGTTCCTTCTGCCATCCTCTCTGTAACGATGCACCAACTAATTGCTGGTCTTTAGAGGGAAAAAAAACCCCAACCCGCAACGCATTGTAAATGTAGAATCTAGTGCTTTGAAACACTTTTAAAGAATTTGAGTCCAACAGCCTCACTTTGCCTTTAGTTTGGAGAAATTGTGGTGGCCAAACATATTTCATCTAGTGGTGTCAGTGGAAATTTGCCCAGTATAACTCTCTTCACAGGCAAAGAAATTTCACTCCCTAATTCTTTTTATGGAAACTACTTGCAGTGTTGTCTGGGTGTCCACGTCTGTGCATGTCAACATGAATATTTCACTCCTATTAGCTGCAAGTTTCCCTCCAGAGCAGACACCGAAAAGACAAATAGCTGAAAAAGAAAACCAAATACAGCAATTTGCATTTTAGACTGATGATCTGCCTCAAAACCAGAAGCTCTGAACTCTGTTCCATCTCATAAGCTCCAGGAGTCCTTGCTGCGTTTCCCCAGTGAATCTGGAATTTGCATAGCTATGGACTCACAACCCTTGGCTTACCCTATCCTAAATCTCTTTGGGACTGATACTCAGCTGAGATCCAGGATTACTAGGATTTAAATATATACTGAATGCAAAAGTGGGGAGGTGCAGGAATTTCTGCAGCAGCTACATAAGGCAAGCCTTCATGATGTGTGACAACAGAGTCCCTGCCATCTCTCAGCTGGAGAGATATAGGGCAGGATTTTTTCATTAGTCCTTAAGTGGACCCTTATGCCTATAAAGCTCTTTTTTATCTTTCTCATTATTGTTGTACCTTACTCAGCATATGCTGTAAATTTATGTATTTATAAAATTTTGTTTCTATAAAGTATATGCTCTAATTTGTGCTGATTTCTTTACTATTTTACCCAGGACGCTGCCTGAAAACACACAGATATTGTTACCGTGTAATATTGTTAGGTATTCTTTATGTACCACAGGGCAAGCCCACTGTTCTTTATACTACAAGAGCAGACAATCAAAAAAACAATCTCAGAGTCAACAATAACAGGACGAAACGAGGAGGCAGGACTGGTCAGCAAGAAGAGACATGGTCAGTACCCATTAGCAGCTTCCTTGGTTGCATTTTTTTGGTAATCATTACAGAAAATGCCTTTCAAGAAAGAACTTGAAAGAGTACAATATGAACACCAGAAACACATCAACCAGGCAGGAAAGTTTTGTGTTCAAGTTAAAATAATGACTGATGGAAGTGACATTCTAGGCCTGAGATAATATCCCAAAAGAAAAACCCAGGAAGTAGAGGAATCTGTGAGCATCTTTGAGGGTAATGGGAAACACTGAATGCAAAAAAAGTGTTTGGAAGGATCCAAATAAAGTGGAGAGATGGTCAGTGCATTAGTCTCAACGATAATCTCTGAGGAGCATTTTAGGTAGATATTATTCTTGCAGGATTTAATCTGGTCAAAGCCAGAGACATGTCCAGAGACAGGAATACAAAACAATAGGAACAGGAATGCATTTCACAGTGTGAAGAGCAAGGAGAGGGTATAATCTGAGGACATTATGCAACAAGTGTTTGCAAGATTTGAAACATACAGCTAAGGAGGTTGTGTTTACTGTTCTCTTTATCAGCCCTGTGTGCACTGTGGAGAGATTGGAGAAGGAGCTAAACCGAGCCCTTTCTGAGTGATCTGCAAATCCAGCAGTTAAAACATGGTACTACTGAGAATCCAAGGAGACAGTTACAACTTCTCAGGATTTAATGTGCACTTTGGAAAGCCAGGAATGTGGGTGTCTGCTGTGATTTCAAACTTAAGACAATTTTCAGCTGAAGGCTGATGTAGGACTGCAAACTTCTGTATCATCAATGTTCAATAGGAACTGTCAGTGTTTTCTGTAAACATTTCTCAACATAGCCCCTAAACTGCATTGACTTATATCACATCCACCTAACTGTGCATAATGCACACTGAAAAACATTAGGAAATTAGACTGTGTTATGGTAGACTAAAAAAGGTTGTATTTTGAAGAAAATTAGTAAAATCCTTTCAAATATTTTTCAAGCCGTTTAGCAGCACTCAATGTGGTGTATATTTGGAAAGCTTCCAGAGCAGCAGCATGCACACACTGCATGTGGTTTAGTGTCTGTGTAATCCTTATTTAATTTGCAAAGGTCAACAGATAGATTTGTTCTCTTAAGAGACTCAACATATATGCATATATATTTAGGCTCTTTATATGTCCTATATGCCTGCTTCAAAATTCTCTATTTTCTATATATTGCTAGATAGATGTTGCATCACTGAAGTAAAGGCCAGTTTTCCCTTCTTTGTCAGAGAAGAAACTGTCCTTGTAAACAGTTCTGCATAAGCTCAAATTCTGCCTGGTTGTTCAGAAGTTGCCAGAGACAACTTCAGAACCAGTACACTTAAAAAACATCCTGCTTTCATGGTCAGCTCCTGATAAGCAGATTCAGCATTTTTTCATACGACTTCATTTTAAATTGTGCTGACACTTTGCTAATTTGTTTCTTCTTGTTGGAATATGCAACCTCTTTTCCAGACCAATAGATTCAGCCAGTGATAATTCTTACTTTTCTTATTTTATTGGGAAAAAAATATCCTTGAGCTGAGTGATCAACATCTGTTTTCACTCAACCTGTGGTTATTTTGATTAAAAGTATGTTTCAATGGTAGGTCAAAAACTATGATCAGACTCTTGACTACCAAGGTCATAAATCAATTAAAATAAGGTTGCAGAAGTTTAATGGCGTGGCAGGAGAGGAGNACGCATCTAAATATCCTCCTGCATGAACTGAAAAATTGTTTCTAATCCATCTAAGAAACTGTAACAAATAACTTTTGTTCGAGCTAGCCAGGTGCAGTACAGCCCAGAGGGGTCCTGGTCAAACTTCCACCAGTAGGAACCAGCACAGAGTTTTTCCATTGACTCTAATGGGGTTTGTTGTGTTGCTCAGTGATGATTTGAGAATAATGGGGAAGCTGGCAACCGAAAGCTTCTCTGATTCACTACAACAAGGACAGACTTACTCACTGTAGGAGTGCACAGATGATTAGTTTCTGCAAAATTTGATGAAAACCTGAAAAATTTGTCCATGGCCTCTTTGATGTGAATGGGCAAAGTTGCCTATAGTGCTGGGTTCAGTCCTGGGCTCCTCGGAACAAGAGAGACATGGAAATACTGGAGACACTCCAAAAAAGGGCCACAAAAGTGTTTAAGAGACCAGAGCACCTCTCCTGTGAGAAGAGGCTGGGAGAGTTGTGAATATGAAGAGAGAGGGGAGGGGAGGAGAGGAGAGGAGAGGAGATCACCTAACAGAATGTGCATCCCCAACCACCACACAAGTTCATACATTGCAAGAGATGTGTCATACACAAAATTAATCATTAAGAAGTCTTTCTTTTGTGGCAATCATACAAAGTGTCCCAGAGGGAAACCAAAGAAAAAGTTTAATTGTATACAGTCACCTAAATTGTAAAATCAAAGTTTTGAAATTAAAACACTGATCTATTAATAAAAAAACCCAGAATATTCCCTTTTGTAACAGAAATTTACTAAATTAATTGTGAATAATTAAATTAGAAGAAAATAATTTTGAAAAATTGAAAATATGAGCAAGTAAGTGAAAACCATTCAGTCTTACCACATGACGCCATACTGCTTTTGCAGGAACAAAGCCCACTACCAGATACCCTATAAAGTACCTCATCAACATAACATAGCTCTTATTAACTCATATTTCTTTAATTCTTTGTTATGGATTATAACGCAGGTTGCTGAGTCACAGCATATCTCTTTTCCCAAATCTGTGAAGTCTTACAACTCCAAATATCATCTACCAACTCCCTTTATTCATACTTAATTCTTCTGATCCATGCACTGTTTAGAGATATTTTTCTCTTAAAAATTACTTTTTGCTCTTAGAGCATTGCTTCTTTTAGCACAGCATATCTGAAACAAACAGAAGAGATGCCTCAATTTTTGATTGAAAATACTCTCATGTTGGGAATTTTTGAGTCAATCAAACCATGAAAACAACAAAAGTTAGAATGACATGATTTTAAAATAATCACATAGTAGTCAATTTCCAACGTTGGAAGTGAAAACTTCTGAATTTCTAAACCATAAAACATCCCTGACCTTCAGTTTTACATGTGTTGTGGATTTCAGCTAATAGGCATATCCTGGGGAAAAAAAAAAAAAAAAAAGAGGAGCTATGGATGTAGTATAACAACTTATTCAATCTCTGAAAATAAAGAAATATTCTTTCCTTTGCCAATTTTGAATGCAATTATTTCTATTATTTTTACTTTAGCAGTGCCTTAGGGACCTAAGTGAGATCAGATCCCCTTTGCAAACACAGTGGGAAAGTTCTTGCCTTAAAGATTTTTCAGCCTATATAGGCTATGCAGACAAAGGGTGAAGATGGGAACAGAAGCGCTGTAGTGTGCTCAGAGATATACAATGGGCTGCAGCAGATCTGCCAACAGATTTAAAGTTGCTGCCCCTGTGTTCTCAACCTTGACCAGGTTGGCTCAAGAATAATGTTCTCTCACAATGAACTGCAGAAATACATCAGTGTAATACTGAGACTTAATGCGAACTGTGCCTCTGGTGAGAGCCCATATTCATCCACATGAGCAACATAATTTCCACATGGTCGTAGACATTTTCAATTAAGGGAAAAAAATTGTTACAGACTTTCAGCATTCAGCCCTTCTAGCTTATAATGGCTGCTGAATCTCAAAATGACACTTGGATCTCAGAGAACCAGTAGAAAAGAGAGATTTGCTTGCAAATAAATCCAAGTGATTCATGGGGGTTTCTCTTTCAGCACTGTGTCTATCAGTGTTGTTATGTGGCAAAAAAAACTTGCATATTTACTTACAAATGGTTAATTCCATAAGTCCACACTTGGTCAGAAAGCAGTTCCAAGACATAATAATGTTTTTCTAGCCAACATGCAAGTTCTCTTATAAAGACACAGTTATGTCAGGGGATCTTTTTTTTCATGAAGCATGTGACAATAAGATATTAAAGGATGATATATTTTTCACAATTTGTACTAAAATTGCTTTATACCATATTAAGGACCAAATTGTGACATTTCCCTCACTTCGGGGCCTGCTGTCTTACTGCACAAATCCTCCAGTGAAATTCAGTAGACTGTTGAATATGCCTTTGTATGAATCAAGGTTGCACTTGCAACAACTTAGTCCTAAATTTGTGCTTTACATTTAGTGTTATCCTTTTTTTGAGGACTGGCAAGATGCATTTCTGCAAAGCATTTGTGGTACAAGGAGCCTTAAGAATGTAGCCTAAAAAGTTCTAAAAAGAACCAAAGAAAGGATTTGTAGGCTGAGAAAACAACCAGTCGTCTTGATCTCACTTGTAGCAAATAGCGTGTTGAAGGCTGAAAACACAAATTAAATAGGGTGGTGTACCTTGCAAGTAAAACTTTTTTCATTTGCTTCCTTAGATTATTTGGTTTAATGAGGTCTTTGTTAGCAAGAAAAATTTACTAGAGCTCATTAAGGAAGCCCCAAAATAATTCCAAGTCCTGAAACTGGGAAAGGAGCATCTCTCTGCCTGAGCTGTGCACTGTCAGCTCCCACTGGTTTCAGGAGGTGCTCAGAATCAGGAAGAAGATAATCATCACCTCACACAAATGGGACTTTTTTTCACTGGAATGCTGAGGTTGGCTTTCAAGGAGTCAAACTCTCCACCCAGTTTACTCCCTGGATTCAGCCTACAGCTTCATCTAGAACTGGTTATTCCAAACTCAGCACTGGAGGATAAAGCCCTCCTTTTTTCTTATTTCCCCTGTTAAGTGCTCCTGTGTACTTTTCCCAGACTAAACAGGCAACCCTGACCTGCAGCCATCTACTCTCACACAAACAATTAACTTAAAGCATGTGTCCTAACATGAATTTTGGCTCCACAGCAACCTAGCATTCCTATGGGAAACAACCCAAATTAATAACAGCCTTCTTTCTGGAATACCTGAAGTGCCCTCTCTTAAAAGAGAGAGATAAGAACACTCTTTTTTTTCCCCCTTTGGACTAAACCAATTGATTTTTGGCTTAGAATGGTCTCCCACAGAACACTTATAATACTTGCTGTAATGAATACAGTCAGCATCTATGTTCCTGTATCACATCACTGTTTTCCCTAAGAAAACATGAGAGCTAAAACACTAATCTGATTTCCAATATAATAACCCATTTTCACATGCTCTCACTAGTCAGTACTCTATTTGGATTGGGTCCAAAAGAGATGTAAATGTGCTGGGTTTGTTTCTCCCCACCTCCTTGAAAGCTCGAGTCAGATCATCTTGTCGTTTCAAAACATATCAAAGTAGAGGAAAAAAACATGCATTTGTTCCCATAATTTTGAAAACAATTTCAGAATTATTTTGCTCCTCTGAATAAATCTCCTGGTCTAGTTGCATTAGTGGTCTCTCCTATGAGATGAACAAAAAGCCGATAGCTGTATGTATCTGAGGTACCAAACTTACTGAGACAGATCTCTTCTTTTGAGCACTCCTTGGGTGCACTTGAACTCAGAGTTCAGCTTGAGCCTCATAAACTTCACAGGGGCATTGATGTCAGAGAAAGCACGTGCTCTCCACTTCCCCACCCTAAGCTATGAAACCTTTTTCTTCTTCATTAAAACACGTTTAAAGGCTACAGATACGATGGAGTCCTGTGCCTTCAGCTGTCTTCAATTGCCTTTGGGGACTGTGCATCAGCACTTTCTTCTACTGTTTCTTCTGAAAAACAAAATATCCTTTGCACTCACCACAGACCAATTCAGATTTGTACCATTCTACTGCATCTCTTAACAAAGCCTAAAAACGACCCCAGGAAAAGGCAGTAAAAATATGTAATTTCCCATTTCCTAGAAGAACGTGTTCTTGCTCTTTTTATTCAGCCTTTACCAATGAAACTCTTGCTTTTTGTCTGTTGAGGTGGGGAATGCTTAAGGTCTCGGGACATGATTCTCTGAATGTTTGCCTGGGTTATTCTTATTCCTACTCTACATTCTGCTGATTTCAAAACCCAAAAATACCCACATGACATGCAGTGCAATGTTCCCCGTGAATGGTGTCCACTCTTGTATGCAAGATAGGAGAAAAGAGCTGAAAAAGCACCTGGAGGTCCCTGCAAGGACACATGCTTTCTTCCCTGCAGAAGTCACCATTTGCCATTCTCCCTTAACTCACCCATGATATTAATGGGATCATGAAGGGCAATCCTCCGTCCTTGGGTAGAGGGGGTCAAAAGCTAGTTGTTAAGGGGGGAATGTGGCAGGAGTTCTCATTCTCTGTAGTTGGTCCTTTCTCCCAAGCTCACAGTCCAGCAGGGAAGAGAGTTTGTTCGTGAACCAACACCTCATTTTTCAGGATGTGCAATGCAGGTATTGGAGACATTAGCAATGTGCATCAAGGTGGTTTAAAATGAGATAGATTGTGTGAATCAGTCACAAAATAGGTGGGAAAATTACACTTCATCTTCAGCTCCTTGTTTAGAACTATTCAGGTAAATTCCAGTAAACATCAGAGGAACTCTGGGAAGTTAAAGTTTCCAATTTGGCCTTTTGTTTTAAATGCCACTGCAACAAAGTTACAATAAAGATGTAAAGACTGTGACTCCTTTTGACTCCTTTGGCAATGTTAATTCAGCTGCCTGAACTTCCAGAATATTTTTCCCTCAGTTTCAAATGTCCCACCACACACACTCCACAAAATACTGTGCATTTCTATGCACCAACTAAATGTTGCTTTGCCAGCCATTGCTTTTGTGTCTTTTAATGTCTTTAATTTACCTATGCAACCTTAAGTTCACATTCCCATACATATAAATATATCTCTATCTACTTTTTTAATTCAATGTATTAAAATCCTGCTTCAGGCTTCTCCTCTGATCATCCTCTTCCCATTTATCTTTCAGACAGCAATAAAAATATGTAAATATTAAGCCACAAAAACTATATTACTGTAATTTTAAGGATGTGACTAACACCCACAAAACGCCAGAGGTTTCAAAGTCAAGGCTGCATGTTGAGCCTGGCTCTTTCAACACTCATGTTAAGTAAAATTCAATTAAAAAAGCTCTGATGAGTTGAAGATAAGATTATTTTACTACCACTACTACTTGTAATAGTTGAATTATGGGAGTGTTTGCAACCTTAGCAGTGTCCACGCACCATGGACCAGAACCCAGTTTCTGCTGACATGAATACAGCCTGGTTTTGGGGGAAGCTGCAAAAATTGAATAAGTAGCCACCTCTCCATCGCTTTCTCTGAGATTCTGTAACCCTGAGCCTCTTTACACAGCAGAGAACAGCTAAAGGCTGGTCTAGTTTATCACAGTTGTTAAAAGACCCAGGAAAACAGAAGGATCAGAAGTATGTAGGTGAAAGCTAGCAAAAAATTGAAGCTCTGTATCACTAGCAGCTATTCACAGGACTTGAGAACAGCAACCATTAAATGGACAGTTTAGGATAATGGGCAAACTCTCCTAATATCTGTACTGAAAGACCTTTAGGTACAGGTGATGAGAGGATATTAGAAGACTTAGGGCTCGCACGTCTGAGCGTCCATTCATATGCATGCAAAGTGAGCAAATAAAAGATTACAATGGTAGTAAGTGTGTGATAAAGTGCAATGCTCTCTCCGTAGCTATCTCAAGTGCTTTACAATATTAACTGATCAAGCCTCCCACAGATTATTTGCAAGTATGCATCACTATCTGTAGTCTACAAATAGTTTTACATGACTTGCACAGGGTAGCAGAATGAGACTGGTGAAATCACATACTATATGTCAGGCAGTGCGTGGCAGTTCTTTGCTGCTTAGAGTAGACGCAACAATTCCCCTTTGTACTTTGAGACGTTTCCAAATCTCTGTGTGCAAAACAATAGATTGCAAAAGGAATTATGTATAAGGAACTTTCTAGAAGCAAACTAAAGGAGAATCTTGCTGATATTTGGGGCTAGGCTGACAACTAAAGCCTGAGTGACCAAAATGTGTCTTATCTAGTAGTCCTATTGAATTGTGTTCAAAGTTGGGTAGGTAGAAACCTTCTTCTCAAAGAACAGGATTTTCAATTATCTCTAGTGTCTTACAGGTAGATTAAAGGACACACTTCCTTCTTCACTGGAAAACAACAGTAGTAATCCCCAAAAATTTGCTAAAACTCTCTGTCAATATTCAAAATCATACAGCTAGTGAAAATACATTGCTTCATTTACTCTTAGGAAAATTACCAACATAAGCAGTTGGCACTTGTAATTTACTACAAACTGCCCTCTTCGTTGGAGGCAAAGCTTTTCAGAATCAAGCTGAAGATAAAAATTTATTGCTTTTTATCAACCGTCTTTGAAAATCAGGCCCCAAAGTCCTAATTAACTAACATTAGCAGTTCAGTACCTTATGGAGCAAACAGTATCAGATCTGAATTAAAAATGGGTATATCTCTGTCCCAAACCTGTGTTCAATCTCTGATAAAGAGTGAAGTTACAAAGAGAGTATTAATTAAAGTAAGGTGTTTTCCTTATATAGTTCTGTTGTATATGTGTGCTTAGTGGAAGCAGATTTTTTTTTCTCCAAAGGCTAATGCAAAGAAATTAGCAAAACGAAGAAAAAGTGCATTTTAAGTAGGAATACTTATCCCTCTATATTTTCTATTACTTTTCATATTTAGGCTTTGGAAACACTTATAAAAGAAATCAGAACAACACTATGGAAAGCAAATAGCTAATTCAAAGCAGCCACATGGAAGCCTATCTAGTAGTTAACACATTGTATGTACCACCGGTTTCAAGTGTCAGATTCAAAAAGCATCAACTTGTTCTTGGAAGCTGCTTTACCACCACGTGGGGAAGGGGCAGCAACACAGATTGGTCCCCAGACAACAGAGTGACACTATTCCCTGCCAGCCTACCACTGCCTAAAAAACCCACCCTTAGCTGGGTCCAATGGCTTTGCAGGGAAGAACAGAGAAATTACATATGTGCTCTACTTATCTATTTATAATTTGCTTATTTATTTTTACACTGTCTCATTTTCAGCAGGCAAATCGGCATGCATGTTGTCATTTTGATAGGGAATTAGTATTTAAATGTGGAGACATAAACATAGTGGCAACCAGATATGGACCAGTAGCTATGTAATCACTCATCTCAGCAAGGAAAATTACAAGAACTTCTGCTATCAACACTCTGGTGCTTCAGCTATAGGCCTGTAAACTGTATCAAACCCAAGACTTACTCCATCAGTTACAAAACACGGTGTGTTCATTTGCCTTGAAATATAAACAAAATACATGGGAGGGAGGAGCCTGTTTGCAATGACTTCTTTTAAATTCCTTCCCCAACAATCCCACACAATGTACAACTACTGGCATTGTAGCGGTTTAATCTTGTCTTCTCAAACCACAATAAATATCTTGGTCACGACCTTAATGAAGTACATAGTTCTGATTTTGATCTTATATTAACTTTTCACAAGTCAGAAGTTCCTCTTGATTTAAGCTAGTATGTAGAGAGATCAGAGTCAGACATATATCTAGAAATCTGCTATAGATCTCTGGGCATATTTCAGTACTTCACAAAGACACACAGGTTGTCTTTTGGTTTTGGTTTTGGGTTTTTCTTGTTCTTTTTTTCTTCTGGCAACCATTGTGGTCTCCTTCATAAAAGGTTGTGAGAGGACATAGATTCAGACATGCTGGAATGTAGTCTAATCTCCTCATTTTGATCTTTAGAAAATTAAGATGTCTTTATTTACTTTTCTTTTTTATACACATTGTCTTTCAAAATATAAATACTTTAAAAGAGGAGAGAGAGGTTGGAAATAGATACAAAAAAAAAAACAAAAAAACCCAAAAAAACAAAGAAAGAAGACATTGTTTTAATTGTCTAACCAGCTCAACCTTTGGGAGAACAACCCTAACCTTTGGACAGATGCCAAAAACTGCCATTTAGGTATTTACATCTGTTTATCCTCTCAGTCAAATGTCTTTTGTCTTAGGTTTGACATGGGATTACAAATGTTCTGACCCCTACAAGCGGTTCTCAAACATTGTATAAAGGACTCCTTTTCCCTTTTTCTAAAAGGACGAACACATACTTTTATCCTCCCTTATTCCTCAGTACCAGTTATATGCTTCTGAGGCAGTTGTTGACAAGACCTGCATAATTCAGTTTATGTGTGCGACTAGAATTTCTCAAAGGCCCTGCTGGACTTTGCAGTCAGTCTGTTAATTGTCTACAACTCCATCCTAAGTTGTCAATATATGCTTTTACGTTGCTAGCACTGCCACATGTGGCATACAAATGTTATGGCTCTTCCAGAATTTGGTTGAGGATTGTTGTAAGACCTAGAAGTCTATCCAGACTGGAGAAAAATTCAATTAAAGTATGATTGCATATGTTTTCTTCTTAAAAAAAAAAAAAAAAAAAAAGCTTTGCTCACTGTGCATAGTTTCTCTTGTCCACATGTAATAAAACAGATTGCAAAGGCAGTAAAAAATAATTATCGGAAATAGGAAACTTTGCAATCCCTCTCTTCCCTGGCATCTAACCTGGATGTTTCTCAATAGGTACACCACCTTGCCACTAAAAAAAGGCATCATTTAAGTACGTAAATAATCATAGCTCTACTGTGGTTTTAAAGAACTCCAAGAATATCATGTTTCAGCAGTCACTGAATGTTTTCTTCAGGTTTGGTATGAAACACAGCAATAAAGTTATCTCTCAGCTTTATAAAACGCAAACTATTTGATGGTGTCTCTCTAAGATCAAATGGAAATTAAAGTCTGCGGAGGAAGTTCAAATGAAGCTTCCAGCTAGAGCTGAAACATAAAAAGCTTCAAGTTAATTGATAAACTCCAGGCAGAGAAAGAAGCCTCTAGGCTTGGCTTGGCTGTTCTCTCAATCTACAGCAGTCTCAAATACCACCAGCCTTTAATCATGCCTGCAGCTGGAAGTAGAACCAGGAGGTCTCCCTGAGCTCTGCACCTTTCCTGCCTGATAAACAGGAGTTTTGGTAAGCTTTTGGTGGCACCCTCCATGGCCAGTAAACCTCACATTTCTGCCTAGGGAGGAAAGAAACAAATTTCTGTCATTGGTAAGACCAATGACCTTTTACCAAAGTTTGCAGAAATTTTCACAAAAAAAAAGAGGCCACCATTTGCCACACCATTTTCATGAAGAATCATACCCAGAACTGTGCCAGTCACAGGAGGACTATCCAGGAGATACTGGAGGATATGATCAACAATTCAATAAAACTCCTTTCTCAGAGAACAGGAGCTCAGTAAGAAGAATTCGTAGCATGAAACTTAGCTGGCAGACTTTGCTTTTTTCCCATTCCAATGCTGAAAATGTTGATTTACTGTAAAGTTTAGTTCTGATTTCTTTCATTCTCTCATACATTCAATATTTGTATTTCCCATTAAATTGAAGATGTCAGCAGCAAGCATTGGCTTGCCAAATCTCATAAATTTGGTGTTACAGTGTATCTGAGAACAACGTCTTTGGATATTTTTCTGTGTCTGAAACAGTTCTGATATAAAGAAGAACATTAATGTCACCTATATAAATAATGTCACTGACATCTGCATTTGGAGAAAGTAAAAGGGGAGGTTTGCAGGGTGTTCACCCTAAATGACCCAGTGCCCTAGAAGGCCTTTGGGCTCCAAAATAATGCGGAATTTTCTTTTTCCTGTTTGAAAGTCATTCTCCTCACCAGGCCATTATGAAAAACTAGAGCTCTCAGAAGTCTCGGGCAATGTGCTGGAGTTTTGCTTGTTTCTTCATTTGAAGTTGCTGCCAGGAAAGGCAAGCTAGTTGAAATGTGGAGTTACTTCTGTCATTTAATAATTAGCAAGCACTCAGAAAATATATTATTCATTTTTTGAAATATAAATAATTACTATGTAATAATGATGCTTTTATAAATAATATTTCATTCTCTGTGAATACACTCCAGGATTTCCTTACATCCTAAACCTACACCTTGCTCCCAGCTAGAAAATGCCTTTTCTGGAGCATTCAATAAAAGCAAATGGGATAAAGGGATCTCAACTTCCTTCCCATTTAGATATCTGTGGGAACATCTTTAAGAGCTCTTTCCCCCCCATACCTAGAAAATTAGTCCTTTTTAAGCAGCCAGACTGTTAGGCATTCATATTATGCAATCCAAATGAGTTGCAACTAGAATGCATCTGAAAGCAGGGGTTTTTTTACATGTAAACGCATTTAAGAATCTAACAACTACAATTTTGGGAACCCAAAGTTTACAGGCTAAGGAAATGGGTAAGTAGTAAAAGTGACAGGTATATATATCAGTTAAATATTTTTTAGCTTATTTGGCTTATTGAGAAGTGAATATTATATAAAGATACAGCCAGGCAGAATTCCAGAAAAACATGTTCTCTTATTTTACAATCAAAGACCCAAGTCCTGCAGACTCTTAACTGCTGGATATAGTCCCAGCATGCATCAACCTCCTCTCTCTTGCACCCACGTAGGGCCACTGAACCTCAAGCTATGGCCCCTTTCTTACTGCAGTTGTAGCATAAGTATATAGTGCTTCAGAGCTCTATAATAAAGCTACAGTATAAATGAAAATAATCCCAACTATTTTAACAAACTTATTCCTGATTTATACCAGTGCAAGCATAAAGAAATCAGGACTAGTTACTTTCTGGGAGTACTTGTGGTTTTAAATGCTTTGGAATTTATTATTCTCTTGTCTGATAGTATAAAGCTGACTTAAAGCCAATGCAAATGTAATTTACATTAAGCAACTTTCCTCTGTCAGTCTTGTGTAAATGTATATTAGCGCAGATGGGAAGCACAAAAACTGCAAGTGCAAGCTTTACCATACTATGCCTGGAGTCAATAGTAGAATTTTGTTAACTTCTCTCATTCTAACGTTAAAACATTCAATACCTAAACTGAAACAAGTAAAAGCTGTGGGTAGAATAGAGACTTGCCCACTTATTAAAGTGCTTGCAACTCTCAAGGAAGTGCTGAAGAGCAACACCAGGAATCCATGAAAATTCCACCTGGAAAATGGAACATAACAGAATTTGCACACAGGGAATACTGCAAGTCTCTTTCTGTGAGGTGCAAAGGGGACAAGAAAGTTGGTAAGTACATGCCCGGGTGAAACCAAGAGCATTAAGGTTAGCAAGAACCAAAACCAATGGATTGGATTATCATGACTCTCAACCACAACAATGCTT
Source organism: Struthidea cinerea (assembly GCA_013397865.1). Taxonomy (NCBI): domain Eukaryota; kingdom Metazoa; phylum Chordata; class Aves; order Passeriformes; family Corcoracidae; genus Struthidea; species Struthidea cinerea. Next base: position 5,394,588 of record VZTI01004088.1, read on the forward strand.
TGCAGAAAACAACAGAAGGAGGCAGTGGAAAAGTTTGCCAATAATCTGGCATATTAACTGACTGATGACTGCAGTCTTGGTACAGCTCTGTCTAGCCCAACCAAACGGTTTCCTTCACTGATGCCAGCTGTATTATCAGGTATATCAGTAACCGTATCAGTTGTAACATGTACAGAATTGCTGAGATCAACAGAAACCCAGCACTTGGAAAGAGTTAAAACACATGATTAGACACAGGGCCAAAATCAAAGGGCCTTCACCCATCCTACGGGTGGTGCTATCTCAAAGTATAATCACACCCTGGGGTGGCGTAAGGCTATTTATCAACTAACTTGCAACTAGCCTGTGTTTGAGATGGGCAAGAGAGAGACTTTTGTTTAGCATGCATTTAAATGCTGCCAAGCAAGAATTGCAGCTGTGACAACCATCCTGTGAAGCTCTCAATTGGGGAAAAAAAAGAAAGGAATGAATCAATGAATAAAAGGTGTGTGAAAACATGGACACACAGGGACATAAAAGCCCTCTGTCATAAAGCACATGACACTGAGGGAAGACGGGAATAGAAGAGAGCAGGAACATGGACTGCTGTATGAATTGGTGACCTAAAACTTTTACCCACTTGTTTACATGTGTATTATTTCCATGGCAGAAGTCTACAGACCATCTAAATTAATTAGTCTGCTAGTTAGTGATACGGACAAGTACCACCCACAACCAGAGTACCAGAAAGAACGCAGTTTCTTATCTTTTTATTCTGGTCTGATCTGCAATGACTAAAGGGAAACTGTAAGAATCCCTATGCCTGTACATGATACACAGAGATCTACATCTTTCTACTAATATATTCACTTTACAGTCAGGCTCAACATGGAACTCTCAGAACATCCCAATTAAGGATGTTCATTGAGAAACGGCTATCAAAATCCCAAACCGTTCAATGACCCCTTCAGAATTTTGCTTGGAAAATAGAATAACTAGAATGAGCAAGGTTGAAAAATTAAAGTATGTGAACGGTATTAGTGAAAACCAACCCTTCTCTTTGTTGTGCCTCACCAAAAACAAAAAACAAAAAACAGAAAAAAAAAAAAAAAAAAAAAAAAAAAAAAAAAAAAAGAAAAAAAAAAAAAAAGAGAGAAGGAAAAGGTAAGAGATCCAAAGCTCCTTCCTTTGAACTAGAGGTAATATGCATAGAAGAAAAAAAGGACTTGAATTTTCACAGTGAATTGGCATACTGTGCAATTTAATGCCAGAATAGGTCAGTAAGTCAAATACCATAACTGGATTTTTTAAAGAGCTGTATGTTTCATGACAACTAGCAACTTTTGGAGCTATCTGAACTAAGATAATGAGGATAATCAAATCTCATGCTTCATTCTACAAAATGATTATCTATAGGAGTTGAGGAAAGATTTTTCCTCCAAATGCTAAGTGCACTGTTGGTAGGTTGATTTATTTTCTTGCAAGGATGAAGCTTTCCCTTTCCTCTGCTGCACTGAATATGTTCTGTGCTGAGAAGAGGATACCAGCTTGCTTGGCCAGGTATGCCAAAACCTATTTAAAGATCTCACTTGGAAGGGAGATCTACTGTATGTGAATTTAAGTTAATGCATTTTATCTCACAAATGGGGCAGCTGAAGAGAGCTTGCACAGTTGGTTACAACAAGTCAGCTGATAGGCACTAACTTGTTAAACTGCCACAATGCAATTGTCTCCCACACTGTGCCCATATCCTGAGGAGGAGAGGGACAAATAGCTGAGTATGCTGAGATACCATGAGGTAAAGCCAGTGTGGTTTTTTTCCATGGTTTTTGGGATTTTTCACAGACTGCCTACACTGTGCAAGCAAATGTGTTTGTCAGTACTTTTAAAAAGCAGACTGCTGTGTAATTTTGGACTCTTCCTGTTCTTCTCCTCTGCTTCTCTCTTCTTATAAGCACATTCACACACAGACACACTTTTACAGAGATAAACCCTAAATAGCCATATTTGTTTCTCAAGGCTGACTAATGTGGTGAATATTAAAACTCACATGGAAATTCTCCTTTGGGTGAATGATCTGAGAGTGTTGGAAATTCTTCACATACGTCCACAACATCCACAGCTTCACAGACAGACACAGGTAGGCTGAAAGAGCAATCAGGATACCATCTGTGTTTGACAGAAGATTTCTAACCACTTTGCTGCTCTCTCTCTCTCTTGTCTCTCTCAGTGTGAAGAGACAGAGGAACCCATGGAGATTCGGTGAGAATTTAAACAGAACATATTGAGGGCTGCACTGACAACTGTGGATTCAGAGTAGATGAAAAATGAGTGCTGGAGCAGCAATGGCGCTATGGATTCCGAAGGGATCTCTGAAGTGGCTAGCACAGGCACAGCTATAAGGGCTCAACCTTCTCCTCCCTCGCTCCCCCATCCCCAGCTCTACTTCTGTATGCAAGGTTTTACTGTTCACAGCAGCTGGTTGCTGTTGAAACCAATTTGAGCAACTCTCTAAAGTGCATGACAAAGCAAATCTCATGTAACTTGAATGAAGAATGTTGAATTCCTCCACATTCTGAAAATGCACCCCTTCTTATGTGCATTTGCATTTAAAATAGTACTAGCACAAAGCAGATTATAAAGACAGTTGTTTTTCTTGATGTCTGTCATGTTAGCATCATACACATGTAATTTAAATTTTTTCTATAGCTTTGCAGGATCTTTTGCGTTTCCTTTGCACAATTAGAGCGTGGGCTATGCAGTTTGGAGCCTTCTGATCAACTGAGGGCCTTGGTCTAGGTGGACACAAATCCACTGATGTCACTGAAATTATGGTCTCTATAAATGCAGACATGAATGTAATATTCTGCCTTGGAAGATATCTACAGAGTTACGGGAAAGAGAAGGACAATAAGAGGGAACACGTTATTTTCTTTGTGGATGTCTAGAGATGAACATGTCTGGAAGTCATGGTATTGAATTCAAAACAGTTTTACCCCACACAGAAAAGGCAAAGAGAGGAAGAACACTTTTATATTCTTAATACTGAATTTCTCTTCCACAATTCTGCCAGCATCAGAATATCACACCATAAACAAGTTAACATTACTGCATCAATTAGCAAATGTATGCAACTGACTGGTCTGTGTCATCTTTTAGGCCTTAAGAATACCAGAAAATTAAACAAAAGATCCTGGAACCCAAGTAAGTCATGGCCCATCCATTACTTCAGAGTCTGTTGAGTATATGGATTATATGGCTCAATTTTCTGTTTTGTTCGGAAATGCATCCAGTTTGTATGATTATGGGCATCAGTGTCACTCAGTAAAAAGTGCCAGAGAACAACAAGATCAAGCTAGACCTCATCCTGCCTCCTTAGCAAAAATATCAACCCAATTCTGATTACAATTTTTTTTAATGGGCAATGCTTTCTTATTTAGTTATTAAAAGGGTATAGAACAAGTTGAGATGGGCTCTTAAACAACGAGCAAGTCTCACAAACTGGCAACAAGAAATTCACAGAATGTTCCTGGGATGTGGCCTCTACAGCCCAGAGTAATACTTTTCTTTCCAAATAATTACTTTAATAACTTGTAATATCAAAACTCCTTACCACCCTTAAGGGAGGAGGGTAATAAGAAGAGAGAAGACAGGAAAGAACAGCTTTATTTTCAAGATACCTTCCTGAGTTTACAGAATGGATGATTTGAGAAAGTTTACTTATACTCCATAATTAACCCAACTATCTTAGCACTCAGGATACTGCTAAGGATTTTACAGAGATCCAAAGAGACACAACCCTGACCCAAAGACAATCATCTCTGTGAAATGAGGCTTTTTATTTTAAAACTTATTGAAATAAATAAGAACCTCCCAAAAATAATTTTTAGAATTCTTTTTTCTGTCTGAAAAAATTTTATTGAGCTGAAATCAATAAAAACACTAGAGTCTGCATATCTCAAACACATATTAAGAGCAAAATTCCAATGTTGTAACATCCATGAAGCAAAACAGGCTTTAAACGTAATTCCATTTTTATTTTATTAATAAACAGACGAAGGACTGTTAAAGGATTTAACTTATTTGAAAAACTGGTGCAGAATGCTATCATCAGAAATCACAAAGAAATAAGTATCTTTGTAAATCTGCTGTTTATTTAAGGGCCTATGTAGGAGTTGAGATTGTTAGAACCATTTTGGTCATTTAGCAGCTGCAAAGGCCAAAAACCACTGAGATTTTACAAGAGAGTCCCTATCAAAAGGGTTTGAATCTGTGGTTTTGTATTTAATCAGTTAAGAAACCCACTACAAATCCTCCAAAATGAATTAAACTCCCCCTGGAAATTTATGTTTATGCACAAGAAACTTCTTTGCCTTAGAACCTTCAGTAGTCCGTTAACCAACAAAAGGTTTTGGACTACATATTGAAACACGTATGAAGCAGTAGTTAGGAATAAATTATCTTTTCTTGCAGTGGATGAAGATCACCTGTGAAATTCTGTAGCAAACAGTACTGGTCAACATTCATGGATGACATGGAGTAAATGCTGGGGTGATAAAATGTGATATATGTAGATAGATATAAAGGGAAGCACGCTGGGAAAACTTGTCTTACATTCACACCATTACTACTCAGTGGAGAAAGTTGATCTTTTAAATATTAAAGACATTTCCATGAAAACTATCAAGTCAGTCATCATCACAAAAGTAAATGAAGTGTTCATAATCCTTAAGAAAAGAGTGGAGAAGACAAAAGAAAACCTCATCATACCACAGTAGAAATCCACAATGAGCCATTCTATGACTATAAAGTGTTCAACTCCTACCTAGTAAAAATTAATCTTATAATGGGAAAAGTTTCAGACATACATCTGAAGGATCTCACCATGGAATATTTCCTCTTACAGGAATGACTGAGGAGATGAGGACTATCCTATCCGGTCTACAAAATCCCAAGTGGCCCGAGGAGTTTGTGTAAGGCCCAGATATCTGTCGTTATCTTCCATTTCGAGTACTAAGGACCTCTAAAGAAACCAGACTCTAAACACACAAAAGGAGGTGTTTATGGAACAGATAGCAGCCCAGTGGATCTCCTTGCCAAAAGAAAAGGATTAGGAATATTTACATGGATTCCAGAGGTGGAAAAAAAACCTGTAGATTGCTAAACAGACAAACAAAATCAGGCTCAGGAATTCCTGTTAAGAGAACATAAAAGGATGTTTGAGGAGAATGATGGGGAAAGATCATATATGTATACCATGTCTTCTCCTGGTATGTCCTTGCACTTACAGATACTATTTGGGAAAGGACACTCTGTTGGATGAACCCTAGACTGACCCAAAGTGAATGTTTTTTTAGAATTTCTGAATTAAATGGGCAGAAATAGCAGATATTGTGAGCATATTCCATTAATTTACACCTATAAGACACTTTCTCTGACAAAGGACTTGGTTGGTCTTTTGGTCTATTACAGCACAATGTACAAAAGAGTGTTGCAAAACTCCATTTGTTGAGAATATTGTGAATGGCTTGTGTCAGATACACAAAAGGAAATCCTTTTGATATCAGGCTTTTTTTCAAGCATAATTTATGTTAACAATAAAATAATAGAAGAGTAGAGAAAAGAATGAGAGGTGTTTATTGTTAGTATAAAGTGTGCTTTATTGATCTCCCATGGCTAGATATCATAGCGGTACCTTTCATCTCAGACTGTGGTGGAAGGAGCTAATGTCTCATACAGAAGAACAATTAGTGAATGAACCATGAGGTGCTGTATGTAGCAATGTTTTTGTGCAAAATTGGATCTTGGCACTTCATGGGGAAGGGAAGAATTTGTCTTTGTATTCATTGGGTGCATTAAAACCTATTGAAATTTTTGTATCACCAGTACAGTATGCAGTCAGCTGGAAAGCAACAAAAATGTTTCTAAGTAATATATTTGTTTCTGAACAACTTCTCCAATTTATCCACTTTTCAAGAATTTCAGAATAACTACAAAAGTTGAACAGCTATGGGTTTCATGTCATCATTGTATTCATGCAATGGCAGCTACATAATACTGCCTGGTACTGCAACATGTAATTGAAATTAGTTCTTAAGAACATATTAATACAAGCCTTTGTTTAAGTTCATGGGCCAACTTCAACCCTGATGGAAGCCCAGTGAAGGCAGTGAATTTGAATTATGTTGACATCGGGTGTTGATTTTAAAATGTTGACAGGATATCATTTCAGATATCAAAATGTCACAGAAGTTGGAGAAAGAGCTCTGGAAATGTCAAAAATTGAGAACTGCCAGCGTTCATTGGATTAGCAACATTTGCAAGCCTCAATCTAGCCAACGAGAGGCAATATGAAAGAAATCTGTGATTAGAAGAAATGTCCTGGCTTAATCAGCTAAAATCCTATGTGGCTAATGACAGAAGATCTTGTTCATGAACTCAAAAATGCTTGGTAGGTCTGTGACTGAAAATAACTATAAAGTATATTTGATTTCATTCAGACTGTGGCTTGAACAATTCCAAATTACAATTAGGCTGGGGCAAAAATAACAGAGAAGGAAGCAAGTTTGAATAAGCTTCAACTTGAAAATATAATAAAATAATTATCTCAGCTAAGGCACCTAAGAAGAGTATGGGAATGTCTGATGCCTATCCCTTTGCCATCTCACAAACATGAGGTTCCAGATTTACAAAGAAACTTGAAAAGTGTGAGGTTAGGATTTCACCTGGCTCTGATGTTGTTCAAGTTCTAAGCTGCTGGCACTACTCCCTTGCCCTCATCAACCTCCACTTATCTAGATTGCAGGCAAGGTTGTATTACCGTACTTGAACATACTGGAATGGGAATGTGTATTTGAACATTTAATTTCCTTTTGAAAACTACAGTATAAAGTAAGGGAGTAATTATCCAAAAAAAACCCCACCAAATTCTAAATGTTACCAAAGTTGCATCAATCTTCAAATACTGCTTAATTTTCTCAATTATTTCATCTTACTGCATTTCATCATGCTGCTAAAACATGATGGACTTGATTGGAATTAATAGTAATATTCCAATGCTTCTTATCTCTGAATCCATTGCTGAAAATAGGAAATATTTTTAGTGCTGTGAAGTTGTGTTTTAGCAAGAGAAACAGTAAAATAATCATAAAATATATACAAATATCTGTTCATATTGCCTCAGTGAGAAAAAATAAAATTGTGTACAAGGAATAAGGAAGTAAAAAACATGGTGGTTAACCCACACACCAAGAACATTCTGAGTGCTCTGGTTAATTAGAGAAAAGCCAGTTGTTTAATGTGAAAGATGGCTCATTATTTAAGTATACCCAGAAAATGGTTAATTAGTTTACTTAACCGAGTGTACTTTTATTTTGTCTTCTTCTTTGTGTTCTGAATGACGTTATATGTATTTTATTTAATCCATGAAATTTTATTCATTTTTGTTACAAAGTATCAATGCAAATCAATTAATCATCTAGCTACATTTGTCTCTGTGGAGTGAAAAATAAGCAAAGGAAATAAAAGTAATTTAATTTAACATTAATAAACTGCAAACTGATGTTTACAATAAATCAGCCCCTATTATCATGCTTAATAGTTGTGAATGAGACAAAGCAGATGTGGATAAATTTCTCTTTTCCTTATTCTAAGGGGTGAATCTCTCCTACACCCTTCTAAATGAGCACATCCGTTGTTCAAGTGGGTGTATAAAAGGACCATTTTATAAAATATGAGCCAAGTAAGAGCCAAGGCCAAGAGACTTAATTCCTCAGGTTCGTTTTCTCACCAGAAAAAAAAAAAATATAGAAAAAAGAAGGATGTTCAGTTTCCCTGCAACATTTAAACAGATGTGACAGTCTATAAACAGAAGGAAAGGAGAAGAAAAGAAGAAAAGGTCCTTACAGGTTAAGCTTTTTCATTCAACTTCTCTTTTGTGTAGTATCTTTATACAATATTCAATATCCCAGTCCCCTGGAAAAGAGCTGTAGCTGTACAAACATTATTAATTTCAATTTACAAAGGTCTTCTGTGTTCTTGATTTTCTACAGACATTATTAGAGATTAAAACATTGTGTTTCTGATAAGTTTTTCTAAACATAACCATAGCAGTTAATGTTCTGGACATATAGCAGATGCCATCTGCATTAGCCACTGTGTCTCTGCTTCAGGAATCAGTGACAAAAAATAGAAGAACCAAATGAGAAAGAAATCCTTTCCAAAAATCCCTTACCATTACTGCACTCAGAATATCCAGAACTCACCTTGTGTTTCTATAAGATTGCTTCCTAAGTAGCATCATCTCTGGAATTATACCCAGGATGAGTTACGCTCTCAGCATATTTTTAGAAAGTTCATAAGAGCTAAGAAAGGCAGAGAGGAGGAGGAGCACACAGAAAAACCAAAAATATTTTATGCTTTTGCGAGTAATTAATTCCACAGTATAAAAGTCTGAAAAGGGAATGGGCCTGGAGAGCAAATCTGCATGCTAATGCACGCCAATATTTAAAAACTGCACAGCATTTTTTATCCAAGGATCTTTGCAAAAATGGGTATCACAGATACTGCATTTTGCTAAAGGTCACTCAGCAAGCTGAAACATGAGTAGAAGTGAGGTGTTCTGTCTCCTGTGTCTGTATCCTACCCACCACAAGACACCACAGCCCTGTAAAGACGAACTGCTATGAAGAGAGGCTTTTGTCTGATTAATCTTTTGTCCTGTCAGGTTCACAACACCCCTTGCAAAATTGTAGTTCAAGGTCTTCTGATGTTTACCTAACATATCACCACTTATTTCTCTGAGGTTTTTATAACTCAGGCATGAAAAATTTGCTCCAGGGTGAAAGTTGGCATGAAAGTGTCTCCAGCCAGGAGTACAGCATTTTTTTTTCTTCTTTTTTTTTTTTTTTTTAAACTAAATTTAGGGAAAGGGGGAAAAAAAGGTTAAAATATTTCCAAGAGCTTGCAAAGCTGGAAACACAAGATCATTTACTTGAACCAGTTTGCCCAGACCTAACTTTAATGAGAATCATACCATGCCTTAACTCAAAATTAACCCAAAGTATTGTTATTCGCTCAGTCCTTTTCTCCAACAGAGTTCAGTGGGATTTGAAGGGGGTTTTGGGTATTTTTAGCTTTTTGAAGTAGTCCATTGTGGTAAAACACTAATAGCAGGAATGTTGTGAGGGCTTAAAGTCACTGGAATTTCCAGCTCATGATGATTTGGCTGAACTTCAAATAAGAGGACACCCACTTCACAGCTCTCAAATTAACACTCAAGTTCACCTATAAATTGTGAATCTTACCATAACATAGGGCAAAACTAAAATTTGCCCTTGCTCCATATTTTTCCACAAGTGCTTCAGGCATCCTGCAGCATGCAAGGTATCTTTCTTGGGACAGCAATGCAGCTCAGCCATGGGCAATGTGCTTTGCCCAAGGCTGATATGGAAACAAGTTTCACTCTGATTTAATTTTCTTGTGTTTTTTGGCTGGGCTGCTGCCCAGACTACCTCAAATTCACCACCATCATTACAGGCTTCAGACGGTCTTTCCATAGTCTGACCTGACCTTCTCTTGCAGACATGGTGTGAATGATAAAAGACAGGCTTCAGAGGTTCCAGAGAGGAAAAGGGTCTTTTGCGAAAGCTGCTAATATGGAAAATGTCCTACATGGAGATGTATTAGATCACAGATTAAAGATATCCTATCTGATTACCCTACCCCACCACGTGAAGTGAAGTAGGCACTACCAGATAAAAAACATGGCCCCTGTACAAAGAGATTAAAATCTGACCTAACTCACATGGATTGCTGGCAGCACATGACTATTTTTCAGTCCAGGTCTCAACTACACAAGCACAAAATGTACTCCCACACCTTCTTACACACAAAAAGGAGAGTTTTCAATGTGAAAAATGTGTCTTTAATAAGCATCTAACGGACTTCTAAAACTCAGGACTTCAGACTAGGGAAGTCTGGCTTCAATAATAATAATTTTGGAAGAAATTCTAGGTAATGTAAGGGAATGTGGATATTTAGATCTTTGAAAAAAATGGTCTGTGTTTCCTAATTTCTAAACTGTTTGTTTACTTTATGATTTCCTGTCTTATTGTTGTATTGACCTGATTACCAAGGTGCCGAGATTCCAAGAAAGTGAATTTGTTTTACAAAAACCTCCCAGCCTGTCTAAAATGTGGTACAAGATTTGGCGCCATTGAATAATGGTGTTGTCAAATTTAAAAGCTGTCTTTCCTTATAAAAATATCTTTCTGTCCTCAAAGAACTGTAGGGCAAAAATCTCTCTTAATTTTAGTGTTCCTGAATAAGAGTCTAAAGATTTCCGATTCTTTTTCTTTAAACTACCTTTTGAAAGATCTGGTGGTGACAGGCCACACCAAAGTGCCTGAAGGGACAGCCAAATCTTCTACCTTTTATTTGCCTGAAGATTACTGCGTTTCCTCCTCTCATCTTTCTTTCTTCAAATGCCATAGGATTTATCCACCCTTACCTTGTCACAATGGCTTGCACAAATGCCTCCCTGGACTGGCTCTTGTCAAATTAAAGACTATTTACTTAATTCTGGAGGAGGTACAGAGAAAAATTTTCAGGTAATTCAATATTTACAGGGCTGGAGCACCTTCCAGCGACAATTGTTTAAAATTGTACAGCTATATAGTGGTCTGAAAGAGGGGAAAAATAGTTGATTACAGATGAAACAGCAGTAACTTTATAACCAGTTTTAGAGGTACAATGCAGTTTCCAGCTGTGAAAAGTTACCAGACAGGGAGAATATGGAGGCCTACAGAAGAGGACAATTGTGAATTTGTAGCGAGACAGTAAAAGGGATTCTAACCCTTTTCCAAAGTAAAGTCATTAATCAGGGACAGATTTAGGACAGACAATGGGTGTTTTGACTCCAGCTTCAGTGAAGTGAGAATTCACCTAGGCCCTATTTTTTCAGCATGAGCATCTGTAGCTGTTTCTGCTTTTACAGATTTTGAAAACAAAGCTTTTTAATATGTATATTTATAGTCTTCAAAACTGAGAAGCAAACAAGAAAAAAATTGGAGTTGCTGATAGCTTTGCAGTGTAAGAGCTTACAGGCTTCTTCATATTTTTCCTGCCTAATAACTTTGGATTACTTCCTGTTTACTGTCAGTGCATCTAATATGTGTGTCAGCTTGGTGCAGCACTGACATGATATATGCATTAGACCACACATTGATAGCAAAAACAAAGTTACTCGATTCTGACAGGACAAGAAAATTACCCACAAGCAGTAAAATACAGGGTTGCCATGTGACTATGTTCTGCTTCAAAACCATGTATCACATGGTGATAGCACAAGAATTAGGGGATTGTGAGAGATGCTGGAACTGCAAAGGCAGTTATCTGGTCCCTTTGCCTCTATGTCTCGTGCATTAATAGGCACACCTGCTTTGATCTCCCTTGTGTCCTGATGGGCTGCTGAGCTCTGCTTGGAGTTTTTGTGCACTGTTTCTTACCACAGTCAGCCCAATCGCTACACACCTCGTGCATTGCCTTGTTTCCCGTGCAGCACCAATTCCCTTTGTTGGTAATGACTCTGCCGCTCACCTACCCCCACACACACCTTCTGGTCACACTGCCTGCCCTGCTCTAAATCTACCTGCCAGACTGGGAGAGCTAAGGCAGCCCAAGGGGAAAAGGAAGGGGGCAACAGACAATTTACTGCCAAAGCCAGTAGTTTAGTTTTCTCTTCAGAAAGTGCAGACTTGCAATGAATTAAGACTGCAATACTTTGAAATCTTATTGATATTCTAATTACAAATCTGAAGCATCCAATTCACCAACTCAGGGAAAATAAGGAAGAAGCAAATTATTATCTACAGATAAACAATATGGTTGAGGTAGTTGAGATCATGTGTTTCATTTCCTAATAAAATTCTGGGTTTTTATTTGGTTGATGTGAGATACTGAAAGGTAAGTCATTGGTTAAAAGTCCTATATGTGTATTTCTGCCTTTACTGTGATTTGCATAAATGCCGACTGTGCTACCTGAAAGCGTTCCTGTTCTGATTTATGGGTGTGTTTGTATTGCTCATATCATAAATCTTCTTCTCTAGGACACTTCTGTTCTGGTATTTATTGACCAAAGACAATTTGCGTTAAGAATGTTTTGAGATCTTGCCAGATATGCACTAGGGGATATTTGAGAAAACATTCAGTACTCAAGTGAATGAATCTAGGAAAGCGTATGATCTCACTACCCAGACAAACATTTCGCCATAATATTTTAGTACCCTATTTTATTAAGAGAAACCTATGTTTCCATATGCATTTATTTACCATAGAGTCAATTCATTTAGGCCAAATCAAAATAAGTGCTGGAAGAAGATAATTTAGGCTAGCAGCCTCAGGCTGGTGATTATGGCTCAGCAAACAAATCTTTAGGGTCAGATCTTCTTTTACTGAATCTAGCTCAAGCTTGAGTACTACCCTGTATTGAAACAAAGTGCCCAAACATGCCCTATTTCTAGGAATTTTACTTTGAGGAGAGAATTCTTTGTTACTAATTATTATCATTATCAGGTCTGAAAATACATAGAAATTATTAATTGAAATGAACACTGCACTAGTGGAAGATGTACATCTTCACTGTAAGAGAGGTAGACACTAAATAAATAGGCTGTATGAACAGTGGGAGAAATAGGTTCATGAGAAACTGAAGCACAAGGAGATGAAGGGGTGTTTGTGCAAGGAAAAATCATCTCTGCAGTGTCTGGCGGCTTAAGGGTGCATTTCTTGGCGCTCATCCCATGACACAGCTTTCATATGATGTCCCTCCCTGGAACTGCAGAGCTAGGAACACAGATTCACCCTCTTCAGGGCTTTACAGGGCTTGATTTGGGTCAAAGCCAACCTTTGCCCTGGGATTAGGCACTCTTCCTTTGAAGGGAAGAGAGCAGGGATTCCCCACATGATTTTGTTTCCCCAGCTGGCCATTCCTATGCAAGGCAGGGTCACAGCACCCACATTTCAGCTGGGAGATGCTGCCATCTTTGGAGGATCTCTACATGCCAGCTGCTCCTGACTTGGAAGCTGTTATGGGAGTCTTCAGTCCCTCCTTCCAAATCAGTTTCACTTTTCAGGAAACATCTAGAGATTCATTTGGCCAAAGAGGGAAAGCAAAACTGAGCATGGATCTCTATCCTACTAGTCAGGACACCCCACCTGGAAGGAAGGAGACCTGGGCTCCAGTCTCGTTTCGATGTGTTCATGTGATTTATATTAAACAGCCATTGGATAAAATACTTAAATAATTATTAGAACAGGGATGGCAGCCTGAGTCTGCACCCTTCCCTTCCAGGTGAGGGCCCCAAACTGCCAGTCATGCTCGGTCTTGCTTTCTTCCTATCTCTTTCTAATGAATCTGCAATTATTTGATGCAAAGTGGAACAGCTTCCACAGCAAAGATGGGGAGAGCACCTCCCCCTTTCCCCTGTTTTTAGTGAGGAGGGTTCAAAGGCTCTTAGGCAGAGCAGGAAACCCTGCTAAAGTCTCCTGGTCCCAAGCTGTGGGTTCGCTGTGGGACTCGTGGCACTACTCCTCTGGTGGATGTGTACACTCTGAGGTCACCTGGCAGAGTGGGCCCCTAAGAGGACCACAAACAAAATATACCTCATCTGTATACCCCCAGCCAGACAGGCGGGAATCAGGCTACCTGGGACTAAGACACTTGGCGGCATGCCCAGACCTAGAGGCACTGGGGGATCTCCTCATCCCAACATGAGAAACACTGGGGAGATGGCAGGTGAGTGGGGGCTGCAAAGGTGCTCTAACAGGACTCAAGATCTCCCTGTCCTTGCCTGAATCTAGCTCCAGGTCACCTGCCAAAGACCACCCAGGGAAGTAGGGGAGGAGCAAGCCTTGAGCAGCCATGTCCCGAGGCACAGCCAGGCACCTCTTTGCTTTTATGCACTCCTATGCAATTTCTCAAGGAAGAAAAAAACTGCAGCTAGGGTGGACAAGGCAGACTGTTCATGAGCCAGAAAGATCACAGCTAACAGCCACTGCCATTTCCAGTGGATATGTGTAATTAGCAACCATTCAGTAGGTAGTCCTAAATGAAAATCACAAATAGAGCTAGCGACTTCCTGGTGGAAAGATTTAGTTATCTTTCCAGAGGAAGAAAATATGTCTGTGTGTAACCTTTTAACCCTTCTTCTCTTTCCTCCTCTTACTCTTACACTGGATAATTATTTATTTTGTAGCTTAATTAGCTAATTATGCATGTGTTATGATGCTTTTAAGCAGGAAGTCACTTTGTTCAGTTGTTGGTGGCATGTGGCTTTTGTTCAGCAACTGCAATGTCAGTTTATAACATAATCATCTTTACTTGCAGTGGTCTGAGGTGATGAAGTTTTTCCCAATGGTAATATTTTAATTATCAGAGTAAAGTTTGAAAAAGGGCAGTGACTAACAGGGAACTGCTTCAGGTGGGTAGAGGCTAAGCGATAAATTTGCACAGGCCCTCAGCTGTCTATCTATGAGGTAAAGCTGTGCTGTTCCCCTTTAGAAGAAGATCCCTTTGAGGATTTTCAGAGGGTGTACTGAAAGGTACTAACAAGAATTGACCAAATCCACCCAGGAGTTTCTTTTCGGGTTATCACTGTGTTTTCAGAAACATAAAGGGACTTGAACTGGATCCCCATCCCATCAGCTCAACAGTAAAAGCATCTAGGTAGAACTGGTGCTTAGGAAGCAAATGCAAAACAGGATATATTGCAGGGAGCCAAAGTAGTTTATCCTGATGCGTGCTACAGCTTCACACAACAGCACAAGTTCCACCTGCCTGCACACAAGCACCAGTTCCCTGTACATGCAGACCAGGTGTACAAGGTCATTGCAAGAGTTAGCTGCTTCATTTCTTATCAAATGCCCAGCCATGAAAGCAGCTACAGCATGTATCAGTGGTTCACCCCCACAGCTCTCCAATTCTCTAGTTTGTCTGATTCAGAGATATCCAGCATGGTGCTCTGTGCCAGCTCCAAACCCTGACAAACGTCTTTTGTTTGCATTTGGTTGTCAGACATAATGTATGCAGCCACAGACCTGCAGTAACATTTATTCCTGCTTCTACTGGAAAGTTGAGTAAGGCTCTTAGACTCATTTCCCCAGTGGTAAACCCTAGCTATCTCAGTTAGGAAACTGGTCTCCCTCAATTCCTTATCTAGTCAGCTGAGCTGCTCAAGAGGTCTATTCAGAGCACGTGAATTAGTTTCTCCTGAGAATTAACCTTTAAAGAGCCTCTTTCAAGCAGAAATAGTACAGCTACTAGTTTACAGTACTCCATGCTTTAAAACCCTTTCTATATTCACAGATTAATATTTTACACATTTCTATATGTTCATATATTAAGAAAAAAACTTTCCTCTGAATCTATTAATTTGTCCCCCAGATCCTGTGCCTGCTACCTGATGAATGCAGAAAGAAAAAGGTATAGCCTTGAGTAAATCCCTTAGAAACCATAACATGTGCAACAGTTCCTACACTGGCTTTGAGACTGAAATGTTTCTCTATGTTTTTAAGCTCACTGACAGTTTTATGATTTAAAGGCATTTTTTTCTGTCTCTTTCCCACCCTCCAATTCACGTATTCTTCACGGTGGTTCCTGTGCAACAACACTCAGTAATAACCCCTTTCCCTTAGGGATCAAGGAAGGAAATTCGACAAGTCCCTGCCGCTCCCCTTTTTTTTTTTTTGTTTGGTTTGGATGGTCTCTGAAATGGGCTGGAATGTAAATGGAAGATATTTGGCAGGTTGACATTTGTCTGCAAAGCTAGGCACCAAGCCAGAAGCATGGAGCAAGCTGGAGTGGGTTTACATAAAGTGGGAGCAATAGTGCCAGAGCACTCCAATACATTTTCCCCTGAGACTCATAGGCAGCCCACTCAATACTTCATTAAGGGTGAAATCCAGCACTATTTGAAGGGCCATAGGAAAGAGCCTGTGCAGCAATTAAGTTCTTGAGGCCTCTGCACTGGTCTGAATTCCACCCAAAAGAAGAATTGTTTGCTGAGGAAAAGATGTTATTATCCAGATTACAGTCTGCTCTTGTGAGGAAGAGAGACTGTTGGCATATGGTTGGAAGCAGCACAACCCTTCTACACAATCTTTCTGAGATGATTCCTTGCAGAATGTTCGATGCAAACAGACTCTTGCCCATCCATGAATAATTCTTACAAGGTGAAAGAGTCCAGGCCATCAAGAAAGCAGGATATTTCCAGGAAGAACTCTAGAATCTGACCTTAAAACAGGAATACAGGAGTTGCTTATACACTGCTGAGATGTTGCAGAGCACCCAGGGCTGGCTGTGGTGAGGTGTCTCAGAGCAACATCCCGGAGTCTGTTTTACAAACACAGGTATTAGTTTTTCTGAACCTCTTTCTCCATGAATACAGGATGAATACATGGGTGACAGGCACGATACAGCATTTACTACAGATAAGAAGTGTCTGCTATCTCTTCAGTAGGCTGGAATACAGTTTTTGCAAAAGAAGTTTGCCTAAATTATTCTCTTATTTATATCTATAAGGCAGGCAGGCATTTAGTGGCTCTCTACTGCAGTAGGAAGTTAGTCTTAGATGGAGGATATCTTTCTATTAACAAGGTCAATACCATTATTTCGTATGAGTTGCATGAACGCTCATTTGTTTGCATGCAGTGCGGGGAGCACTGAATATTTTAATTTCTAAACAATGGGGTGGCACAATGTCAAAGAGACACAGAGGGACAGGGTGAGCATGGGGAATGCTTGCAAAGCCCCAGAGCCTTTTCACAGCAAACCAGTGATAATACAAGCTAATGGTTTCTGTAATATGAACCAGGATAAGGTCAGTTTAAGACTAAATTTAGCTTCCATCAGAGGGCATCTGCTCCATAAATAAATCTCTTTACATACTGCATTAGATTAAAATGTAGGGTTGAATACTGAATGGCAGAAATATGTTTTTTAATTAAAAACCTCTCCATACTTACATAGATATACAAAAGAAGCTGAGTACAGGGATGGGGACTTACCAAACAATTTGTGAGTTCAACCCATCAATTGAATACTAGCCCCTTGATGCACATGCTTAACTTCCATTAGTGCCACTGGGAGCAACAAGACTGCACCAATGGAGAGAATTGACCTCACAGTCTTTACACAAATGCATATGCTTTCCATTGAAATTAAGGCACTTTTAAGAATGTGGGGTTAAGAAAAATACAGTCTACACAACAAAAGTGAATAAAATGTTTACATTATATAATTACTTTTGCTGGCTTTGACAAGGAAAATTATCTCTGTAAAGTGCCAGTTCTAAAATGCTTACTTTAATATACTTGATGAGCATAAGATCTCTGCACACCTAGGGCTAGATTGATAAAAACAAACTCACATGTACAATTAAGCTCAATTTTTTTCTTCCTCTTGCAGTTGCTGTTAGGAACCTGTGAGTTGAGGTGGTAATTCCATAATTTGCAAAAGTGTCAAATGAAAGAAAATATGCTTTAGTATGTGGGCATGGTGCATTCAGCAAGAGATGGATTAGAGAAGATAACATAAATGGTCTTGCTCCAAGCCTGCACTGTGTAGTCCTCAGTCAAGACTTTGGATTTCAAGGTCAGAAAGGGCTATTTTGATCATCGAAGATATATTGCAGAACTGAGGTATTTCTCAAATTAAATACTAAAAAACAACCAAAAGAGAAAAGTTTTCTTGGATGGAGAATTCGCTATAGTGCATCATAATTACTGTCATTAACAAAGCAACAAACAACTATTCCCTCAAGATGTGTACCATTGAAAATGAATATGTTTGGGTTTAAGCATCAAATTTTATTATAACCTGGTCTGCAGAGCTGAAGAACTCTCAACATGGGAACTGAATGGGATTTTTTTTCCCTATTATCTAGTCAACAGCAGAGGGAGAGAGAGGACATTTCTTTGAAAGGCAGGACACCCACATTACATCCCAACTTTGCCCCATTTGGAGTTAAGGGATTTGAGCTCCGTTCCACCGTAAGGCACTGGGTCCACTGCGGACTGGAGTAGCATCCAGCCTGCTATCCACTGTGATTGTGTCAGCTGATAAAGCATTCCCTGGAGCAGGCTTGACTTTTTTCTACATGGATGGTCAGGGAAGTTTGCATAAAAATCCTGGACAATGGTCGAATTGCATTCTTCACCAACAAGTAAAGCTGAGGAGAGGAGGTGGAGTCATGAGCTCTTCAATAATTTCAGTCCCAAGGTTATGCTTTGCAGTGATGCAGTGCCTTGTTTTCTAGGTCTGCCTACAAATACTGGCAAAAATGGTGCAAATTGCAAACAATGAGTGGGAGAAGTGTATGTACATCCTACTGTATTTTCTTCACAGGTTTTATCTGTGCCTATTTCCTCTGTGATGTTTTGTGAAAGCTTTCTCCAAGGTGACACAACCTGAATATTATTTTTAGTTTTATTTGTAATGTATTACCTGAGAAAGTAACAAAATGGGGAGAAAAATGATAACAAAATCTAACAGGTCACAAAACATCAGAAAAATGTATAATTGTTTTGAATCAGAATGCAAGTTGGGACAGAGATCTTTCAAATTTGGGTGGCTCACAGAGAAAAACAGTGATCTGTGCCAGCTATGGAAATGCATTGCTCTCAGTGGGATCACAAAAAATACGTGTAGAGAGACACAATCCATGGACGGCTTATTTAAGCAGATGGCTTCATTTTGGGGGTGTAGTGTTTGCCTAGCACATTATAACTCTAGCAAAAGAGATTTGTATCACTTTTCTTATCAAGTTATGACCTGTATTTTCAAATGTGGGTGCTTACAGTTAGCACTTAAATAAGTGCCCTGATTTCCAAAGCCACAGAAGACATAAGGATGCCTCTTTGTTTTCTTTTCTGCTTGGTTTTGGTCTTTTGTTTGTTTGGGTTTTTTGTTTCAAATGCTTAAAATGTCACTCAGTCCTGTAGAGATTAATGAATCATCAGGGATCTTGAACATCACTTTCTTGACCAAAACAATCACTGGAGTTTAGAGATGTTATTTGAAGCAGGTGATTGGGATAAATTCACCACACAACAGTTAGCTTCATGTGGTAGTAATGATCTTATATGCAGGTGGGAAAAGGATGATCTACACATTCCCAAGTGCCTTTGCAGAGTCCTCACTGTTTTAACTCCATTTTGATCATGTCTCCTAACTTTATTAAAAGGTCATAGAATATAGGACAATACCCTGAGAAATAGAATCTATCAAAATTAGCTCAGCTTTGACCAGTAAATTGGACCAGACGACCTCCAGACATACCTTCCAACAAATATTATTCTGTGATTCAAGTTAAACCTTACGCAGTCTGATTGTGACAGTGATTTGGGGGAAGTTAGAAATGTTGACTGAATGATGACATCTCCTGAGCCACCAAGAAACTTAGCGAATACCAACAAGACTTTTAATTTTGTAAAGCCAAGACAGGCAACAAAAAGGACACTCAATCCCTCCAGTTAATTATAAATAAAAAAAAAATCAAATAGGTCAAAACATTCAAAGTTGGTGGTGGATAGGAAGAGAAGACTAGAATAGCCTTCCAAGGCATTGCAGTGGCAGCAAAACTCCCGTCAAAAGAGGCACAGTAAATTGAGCAGGGTGAGGTGGGTTGACCTTGGATGGATTCCAGGTGCCCAACAAGCTGCTCTATCACTTCCCATTCTCATCTGGAAAAGTGAGAGAAAATAAGATAGAAAAAACTTGTAGATTGAGATAAGGCAGTTTAGTAAAGTAAAAGTCAATGTTGTGCTTCCACAATCAAAATAAAAACCCAAAGATTTTATTCTCTACTTCCCATCAGCAAGTGATGTCCAGCCACTTCCCAGGAAGCAGGGCTGCAGCACATGTATTTAGATTTCCCACTCCCAGCCTACTAGCAGAGCTGGGAATTGGAATGCTGGAGAGACAGCATTGATGCTGCTGGAACACTCCTCAGCAGTAGCCAAAATACTGCTATTTATCACTTTTCTAGCTACAAATGCAAAGCACAGCACTTAGGGGCTGCTATGGGGAAAAATAACTGTATCTCAGCCAGACCCAGTACACAGGGCAAAATACACTAAGGCACAATGAGCTGAACTTCAAAGGTATCAATGGTATTAGAGCCCTCAGGGTAAAACCTTACTACTGAGATGATTACCCTGGTCAGAAACCAGATTGAAAAAACTCCTGGAAAAAGAAAAGCAGTAAGGAGCAAGCAGCTCTCCACAGAAGCTCAAGAAAGTAAACTGTGCTTCTCCACAGAAGTCTTCAGTGGTATTTGAGCTGACAAACACCAGCTCTGAAACACAAACCTCCATGTAGAAGAAACAAGGCTGCGGGGTTCTTCTGGATGAAGATCAGTGCAGTGAGAGCCTGGTGATCAGAGGGGCTCTCTCTTCTCTTATCCAGAAGGGATGTGGCAATTCAGATTATAAAAAAGATACAGAATCAGCATCAAAGCAGGAACCTGGGAAGAGATATTTGCAATGTGTTCATTGCTCCATATGGTCCCATGAATTTCAAGCTCCCTGCCACATATTTTACACTACTTAATGTGACATCTTTCATTAATGGAAGGCCAAGTCTCATTCATTTTGCTCATGTGACTTAGCAGGAACTGTTCTATTTATTCATGCATGAAAAGTTTGGCCTCATAAATTACCAGAGAAGAAATCAACAGGTCTGCATTTTGCTTTCTGCAGCCTGCTCTAGGATTACACCAGCTTGAGAACTGAGAGTCACTAGTCACAAGGAAGGTGAATTTCACAGTCACATTCCTTCAGAAAGAAAAAAATAAAATGTTTTCCTTTGAAAAATCCCCAACACTTCAATTCATTATATGAGTGCTAGGATTTCTGCAGACTTCTGTTAAGTATTTTACCATTTACAATCATGAACTATGTTATCTCTATGTAAGCATGGTATGTATTTTATCTTTTTTCTATCATTTTATTCCATGAAACACCAATATGGTGTTGGTGAAGGTTTTTTCAGAGAATCACATGACCATTAGAACATTACAGATCAAATTTATACTGTTGAAAGATATGAACTCACATTAACCTAAAGCTTCTACCAAGTCCTAGAAGTCATGGCAGGAATTAGACAGATGTAACCTGACTCCTCTTTACTTAGATTTTAATGGAAACCACTTTTCATTACTAGACCAGGTTCGAGAATCACTTTATTTTTTTCCCAAAGATACCAAAGGCAAACAACAATAAAGGTTTAATCATCAGTATGGCTTTTTTTATTTTTTAAATTAAAACACAATACTCCTTCTAGTTAAAAAAGTGAGATGTTGACTAATATGTATTTATGACCATTTAATATCTCCAGACCTAATAAAATAATGATAATTTTTGAAAAGCAATATTATGCATGCTAAGTACCTTCACTGATCCAGTCCATGTTGAGACAGCTGATGTCACAATTCCTATATCTAAGTATATTTGAAATTTAAACTCAAAAGAATTGGCAATATTAAGCATGCATAATCAAGGTTTAAATGTAACAGGTGTAAGTGTGAGAAGCATATATTTCTTCTCCCAGAACTTCTGTGATATTCTTAAATAAATCTTTTTCTAGGTATATGTGTTTGGTGGTATAATGTTGATGAACGAAGTTCTGGACACGTTTGATTTACGGTCACATTTTCACTCTAGTTAAATACTCCTCATCTCTCTTTAAAAAAATATTAGTACAATAAGGATCATTAAATTCAACCTCTGTTTTTTTTGTCCTGCTGAGATTTGTCTTCAAAAAGAAGTAACTCAGTGACAAATCTAAATATGCTTGGTCTGTTCTTTTCTGAAGAATCATTCAGAAGTTCAATTAAACATACTGCAATCAAAGAGAGATGTCAACTCTCTTCAAGGACTCGAAGTGAGGAATTTTGTTTGCTTGTTTTTCTTTTTACTAAGATTGTAACTTTCAGAGGTATCTGATTTAAAATTGAGAGTTTTTGTTTGCCAGATTAAAAAAAAATTACATCAGGGAAGGGAAGGATTCTCAATGGGTGTAAATTAGCAAAGCTGATTTAAAGTTGATGGAGGAATGTTCATTTATATCAGCTGTCATTCTGACACAAGCTGTATATATTTTAATTGGGAAACAATCACAATTTCACAAATTATTCCATTTTATATCTTATGATTTTCATGATTAACAGAGTTGTCTCATGTAATACAGGTTGCTGTTTTTCTTGTTAAAGAATAAATTGGTTAAAAGCATCACAAGGAATGAAACAATATCTTGATATAAAGGAGTTCGCTTTATTTCCTTAATGGCTATTAAAGAATCCAACAACAATAAGGTATTTTGAAACTACACTGTCCAAATAATATTAATATGCAGAGGTGGGAAATAAACATCAAGTTACTCAAAATCAACACTGTCCAGGCAGAAACTTGCATCTCAGAAAATAAATTACTTGTGAAACTAAATGTCCATATGAAATATTAAAGTTTAAAACCATTCGGTATTACCCATTTTTAAATACAGTCACCCAACTTATGCTGCTTCTTCTCCAACCATATCTGAAAGTGAGCAGGCACACTGCATCAATCAAAAGAAAACTGCAGTGAGAAAAATAATCCCCCATCAAAGCAAAATACATAAATACATAAATAAAGCCAGTGTTACATAAAATATCAGCAGTACAGAAAAGTATTTAAATGAGTGTTTAAAAACTTAGGGGTATTTTTCTCTCCATCCTTCTGCCTCTCCCCACCCCCTCTCCAGCCTGGGCTTGTTTTATTTGGTGCTTAAAGAGTCTGGTTTATTAGGCAAATATTTATGAACTTGACTTTAACCAAAATCCTGTTCACAGCTGCACCTGAGAGTTACTCCAGCCTTGGATTGGAGCAACTCTTGGGGATCAGCAAATTGTTTGCACAGCCACGGACGGGGAATTAAAAATCTTGTTGAATCAGGATTAACAGTCTGCATGAGGAGGAGGAGGAGAGCTCATTTCCATAAGCTCTTCATCTCCCAGGCTGCTTCTCAACTCTCTGTGGCCTGCAGACATGTGTGACCCAAAAATTGGGGAAAAAAAGCCAATACCAGTGTATGATTGAGAGCGAAAAATGAAAATAAAGAAAGAAGGGGCTTTTGCAATGACTACAATTTTGCTTTTTTCTGCTGGGCAGGGTCTGAGCCACCTTCCTGCCCTTTCAGATAGACTCAAATGATCTCCCACAATTGGAAGTACATAACAGTGTCAAGACAGATCCCAACAGTACAGGTGAACCTTTGTTCCTGTCTCAAGCAGTGTTGCCAAGCAGGTTAGACTTTGTGGGGCCGTGTTTATTTCTGCCTTTTGATTAGTGGCAGAAGAGCTGTGCCTGCCCTGTGAAGTCCCGCATCTCACATCTGTTGAGCCGCCCACCTACCTAAGCCTCCCACGGTCTGGGCAACAGCATGCTCTCTGATCATTAGGGGCCCTTAGCTGCTTGCTATTTGCATGGGCATCGACAGCACTTAAATCCAAAACAAAATACACCACTGTGGCATGTACGGGTGTCCTTCATGCAAGACGAATGTATAAAGTTGGCTGAAGTCAACAAACTGTTCAATGACTTAGAGTTGCCCTAAATTGTAAAGAGCTAGCAGTGCAGTCATGTGAACTCCATTTCCTCATCAAGATCAGGAGCACGAGGTCTCTTACTCAATAGAGAAAGATACACATGCCCACGACTGTCACAAGGTTCAGTAAAATTCAGTAAAACCTGAGGCTGGGATGGCTATAGGGCCCCTATCACCTACTCAAATTTCTTCATGACCACAGTCACCACTGCCACTACTTCCTCTCTCAAATGTAACCAGCATGGTTGAAAGGTACCAAGTTTATTTTTAAACAAATCAAACCACAGGCAGATGAAAATGTACATATTTGAGTTCTATTGATTATGAAAAAAAGAGATACAATGTAACACAGATAAGCATAGCAAAATCAAACTCAAAATTACTGTGGATATGTGTGCAAAGCCAGACAAAAGCAAATCATGTTTTTTACACTGAGATTTTTCTTGTGTTTATACTTGCTATCCCAGAAGAGCCAACTGAACAGCTCCTTCAGCATTAATTGGGAGCTATATAGCTAAATCTCTACTATACTCTGCGAGCCAGACCATGTCCTTCCCTGTGATAGCTCATCCATTGATGGATCTTCTAACAACTGCAATTGTAGAATCAAAAGTAGAAATCAATTTCTGAAGTGCTCAAAAGAAAAAAATCACACATATCCAGCTATGTGGTCACTTCAATCAACCGTTCTTTTATAAGCTGCATTAGAAACTTTAGCTAGAGTTTGAACAGCTCTATTGACTTTGTCAGTCTCATTTTTATTCACTAAACTAGCTTGAAATTTTTGAATGAAAAATGAATGCAAATTTGGCCCATTTTCAAAACTTGATTTTTTTAATACTGCTAAAGCCCATTAATGTACTTATGATTTGACAGACAACTTCTCTTCTTTTTTTTTTCTAATTGAAAGTCTTTCTTTCCTCTTTCCTGCCCCATAGAAGCTGCTTTTTCATGTCCCTAAAGTGCTCATTTGAAGTGATCTTTTCCATCACACTTCCCCTGCTGCTGCCAACACTTACACATTTGAAGTCCATCTTGGTTATGACTCTGTATCATTTTAAGCACTTCTGCAATCTTCTTGCTCCTAGACTGCTCGGAAGGCTGAAAAGACCCTTAAAATCACTGAGACAATCCTCATCACCTTTTAAATTGCAGCTGCATGTCCAGGCTGTCACAGAGGTCACTAAGGCTGTGTTACACTTACCTAGGATACAACCCTCCTGGATCTGGATATTCCTATGTTTGCTGTCCCAGATGTGATGGCTTTTACTGGTTGGAGACATTGACACCCTGGTCACCAGGCCTTTGTCCACAGGAGAGTGCCAACATGAAGGACACATCCCAGATATCCCCACCCAGGATGTTGCTGCCAGTCTTTCCACATTACATATTGCACTTCCCCTTTCAACTGTTGCAGCATCTGCTATACCCAAATCCAAGGGACAGACACAATTAAGATGGGTGTCTGTCATTTCTTCAGTAGGAAATTCTTAGCCTCAGTTCTCCCTTACACGGTTCTGACCTTTTTGCATGTATCATTATGTTCTTTCACTGGGCATAAAGTACCTGAATTACAGTAGAGATTGTTATAGTTCCTCTTTTTTTGTACTTTCCTTCACATCCCAGATCTCTGATTTCCTTCTGAATTCTCACCTCTTCAAACCTACTAACCAACAACAGGCAATATTCCCCAACACCACCTCCACCATAGCACCCCTTCAGTCTGGCCTTCCCAGCAAGAAGTGGAAATTGCCTCTTCCCCCTCACTCACTGCAGAGAAACCTCAGTTTCAAGTTTTGGTTTGCTGCTCAGGGAATATCCATAGACGTGGATCACACCTTCTCCCTCCTATACTGTCACTGTTCCTCCAGCCCCAGCAGCCACACAGCAGAGTGGCTGAGATTCAGTGTCTGTCAGTGAGTGCACTGAACCCTAACAGCTGATGAATCCAAAAGTTTTTCATGCAGTCCATACTGTTTTCTCGGCAGTAGCGCCAAGGTGACAGGGATGTTGCTCACAGTCATACCAAAAATAGATGAATTGATACATACTGCAGAGTGGGCAACATGTCTTCAGTACATTTTTGCAGATTTTTTTTTGCTTTTGTTGTCTTTAGGACTGGTGCAGTGGCACATTACATTAGTGCAAACTGGTGCTGATGCTCAGAGGCTGTGCCCACTCTGTCAGTATTCAAAATATTACCACAATCTGCAAGTAAGCAATAAGATATGACAAGCAGTGTGATACTGTAACATAACAATGTACCTCGAGGGACACCTGTGAGGGAGGAGGTGAAACTGAGTGTATTCAAATGCCCAAGGTGTGATTTTTATCTCAAACCATAATGTAATAAGATGTGATAATAAAAAGGCACAGGGCTGAAACAAACCATGTCTTTTTTAGAATGTCAACCTGCTTATGTGGTATGCTGCAAAAACTCTTGTGTCATTTCCTGCTTTCTAAATAAAAAATTATCTGAGATAATTTACATTAGTGTGTTTCTTTTTAAAAAATCCATTAGCCATGGTAGGCCTGGATTCCTCATGTGGATTCTGCTCCAAGAATCCCTTATGCACCCAATATTGTTTTGTCGATATATGAAAAAACCCAACATGGGAGAAATTGGCTCAATCATTTGTTTCATTTTAAATATAAGGTGAAATTATAAGTATAAAATAATTTTCAAACAAGGCATAATGAAAAGATGCTCTCAGAAGACTTGAAAGGTGGAAAGCTCATAGTGACCTGTTACCAAGTAACCTCAGTTCTCGGTGACTTCAGTCTCACAAGAGACACCATGTTATTACATGGTCAGGTCACTGAGGATGGAATACTTTGAACAGCAGATGATAACTCCTGCCATCAGAGATTTTCTATCAGATCTCAGAATTTTTACTTTCAAATTTTAATTCAAGAGTTCTCCATATAATCCAGTGCTATTTTAGAAAAAAACTGTATTATTCTACTCAATGGACATCATCACAAATGTCTGTTTCACCAATAGAGCAAGCCGCAGCCTTTATCCTCTCCAAAATATGCCATCGATTGTATTTCATGAAAAGAGAAGAAAACTTTCCTACAAATACAGTCCAGTCACAAGCAAGAGATGTAATCTAACTGTTGTGTAGGAAATAATTATTGCAAGTCTTGTTATGATTATGTGAAATATGTATGGAAGCATTGAGTTCACATTGAGATGAAACAGCTCCAGAAATATTCTGCATCTGTTACTGGCCATGCCTGAAGCCATTTTTTAAGCAAATTCCCATGGATATTTCCCCCGAACAGTTAAGTCCCACTGAGTTCTGTGGTAGGACTCACAGGCATGAAGCTTGTGGCGAAGTCTTGATTTAGGGCTGCTGTTATTTCTGCTTGCCAGTATTTAATGATGCTGGTCTATTTTAGCTCAGTGGGAGAGACTCTACTGTCCTTATTTGTGCCCCCCACAAATGTTCATGTGCATTGTTCTCCTTGCTCTCTAGCCCAGGTAAGTCTCTATGTACTTGTACAAAACAAACATTTATTTCTCTGTCATCTTCCCCTTACAGGGGGTCTGTACCACAAGCTCAGCAGAGCAGGCATGTGTTAATCCTCAGATGGGAGAACCGTTTGGGGAAAAGCAGCCAGTTTGTGCCTTGAGGATGGTACCATTACTTCAAGTCAGAAACAAAGCTGTTTTCTATAGACTGTGCTATAGCAAAAATCAAAAGGAGAAATAATACAAAGTTTTGGGCTATTTGTCTTCATTAAAGGCCTCGTAGTAATTTCCACATTACCATACCCAGTGCTATGCCCGATTTCAAATTGAGATAATTGCGTTTTACCTACCTGAATTTCTGTTCTGGAGCTCAGTTGGATAGACTAACTTTTTTTGCTGTCAGAGTTCGAATGTTGTTTAGGGATGCAATCTGCTTTGAAAAATTTTTTGTTCTGCTCTCCAGACATTTGTAGTAATTCAGATACTGAAATGGTTAATATGAGAACACTACATATAAATAAATAAAGGAATTTCAGGAGTGGTTGAAGTGATTCCTATACACATGCACACACATGACCCTTCAAGATGAGATGCAGCATATGAGACACTACGCTGTAAGACACTGAGATGTTATTATACTTTGTATGGAGGATGCTATATAAAATATTAATGCCTTTCATTAAAATTACTCTTAATGTCAATATGTAGTGTGACTGTGCCATGATTTCTTATGTTAGTAGGTGCTTTACTAGAAGTTATAACTTTACATTATTCAACCACAATAGTCTCTGTAGTAAATGTATTGCCTCTGTTATCAACTTACTTATGCCCCATGAAAAACCATTGCTATGGTGATGAGTATTTTATGGTACAGTATTCGCCTAATTATAAAACTGTTCCCTAACAGAAGCGGTAATGTTATCTTCAACAGCAAAATCCATTTTCAAAATTAAAATATATGCAAATAATTGATCCATAACCCTCATCTCTGTACTTTTATTGATAATTATTTCTGTGTATTAAAAATGTTCACGGCAAATGTAAAAGTTATTGCAATGAGCGTTTAAGAGACCTTATTTCTATAACTCTAAGGCAATGTATACCTTTTTTATTTGCTGATGGACTGTATGCTGTTAAAGTGAAAAAGTTACAATAGAAATAAAATTATTGTGATTGCCTATGAAGCATAATATCATGCAAAAGAAAAATGCAAGATCTGGGTTCATTAAGCATTTATTTGAAAATAGCATCATCCCTTGAAAAATGACACATTTAGTTCTCTGACTTTATTACCAGTTCCATGAGGCTCAATGTTTTTCTTCAAATTATTGTGATTATTATACTCAGTCTGAGAATTTGACACCTGCTGTTTCAAAACTTGATCGCAAATGTTTCAGGATATACATCAGATAGTACATAAGAGAGAAAAAAGACTCTGACTACAAAAATGTAGGAAGATTTTAAAAAAATAACAAAGCCAAAATTGTTCTTCCCAGTGAGTAAAATCAGTCAAAACAGTTATCTAGAATATGAAGTGAACATGTTAGGTGCATTTAAATTAGTATCATGAAATTTATAATGGAATGGTAAGCAGAAGAAAAAAAAATCCTACTAGCAGAGGATATAATTTTGGTTGAATCCCGCAACAAACTGTCTGTAGGAAAACAATACTAACAGGGATACAACTGAGAGTAGGATGGTTAAGCACACAAGACCAGAAATGCTTGAATTAAGAAGAATGGAACATCATTAGATAATAATGGGTAAGAACAATGTGTGTAATATTGTACTTTAGTTTTTATTCATTATTTTTTTATTCATTATTTAATGGAAAGACAGGGCACCTGATACAGTTTAATATCTACTGTGTTACAGTGAACATAATAGTGATGTTTATTCTGAAAGTCTTTATCTTTTATTCCTTTACCTCTTAGTTTATTCTTCTTTTCCTCTTATTTATAAGTGGCTGGCTTAATAATTGTACCGTTAACTTCGCACAGTATTTCTGAGATGCTTGCTTATAATGGAAGCTTCAATACATGAATCAAAATAATGGAGAGCATTGTATTGATGATTATTCAAATAACATCATCCATTAATAGCCTGTGCATCCTGTAGATTAAGCAGGGTTTCAATTTGATAAAGCAATTAGATGTGATCTTAACTTTGAGCATGCACTGAAGTCTGTCTGCAATCATATTAATATTTAGGCATATGCTTCAACTGCAATGAAGTGCATATGTAGGGTTAAACAGATGCTTTGCTGAGGCACAGATTCTAAAACTGCAAGCCTGATCCTTGATCTATTGAAGGCTTTCAACTCTGCTGGATGTTAGTTCTTTTATTATGTGTAAAGCTGTCCAGGGAGGATGAGATACTGACCCTAAAATGAATAACAGTACATTCAGCCAATGTTTTTGCTCATGTCTGCTTTGAATAGAGATGGAATAAAATTAATGTCTGAAATCTGCCTTATTTGAGAAAAGAAGTAAAAAAGGTCAAAACTGGGGGGCCTGCACTTGGATATAATACCACTTTCTGTCTTTTATCTAAAAGTTATTGATGTCAAATGCAGGTAAGAGCTGATTCTAGATTGCTTTGGTTTTTATTTACTTAGGGTATTTTGCGATGTGTTGTATTTCTGCGTCACAAGGACTGGTTTTTGCATAATTTCTTTGGGAAAACAAAAATAGAAAGGAACTCCTGTGTAATCAGGTCCAGCTTATGGCTAATGGAGGCAACTAGGTCATATAGTTCTGATAATAAATTTATTAAGCTCTTTGTTTAAACCCATTAGAATTTTTTTACCCTTCATTGCTCCTATCTGAAAACTGTTCCAGAACTTCAGTCCTCTGTTAGATATAAATCTTCTCTTTCTGTTCTAGATGTGTTTACAACCAATTGATACCCATTTGATCTTATGCCAACATTGACTTGGATTTTAACCCCTCTCTAGTTGGAGAAACATGATTAAAAAATTTTAAAGGAAGAAAGGGAATTGCACTGTCAAAAATCGGTAATGCTGACACTGTTAAAATGTACAAAATAGAAAATACTCCCACATTCTGATTTTGGGGTACTTTTATTCACTTTCAGATGTAACCATTAAAATCTAAAACAAGGAGAGTTTGATTTTTCTGTTGAAAAACAGATGTGTTAGTCTGGTCACTCCTAAATAATAAACAACCAAGAACCTATCCCTACAATTAATCACTCCTAAATAAAGAGGTAACTGTGTTTTCTTCTTTCTAGCCCTACTTAGCAGTTATTTTGAAAAGACACTGGTCAAACCACCCCTCTCTGCGGGTAGCCTTTGTTTCTCTACAGACAGAAGACTCAGGAAACTAGCTTCCAAAATAGTCAAGGTTTCTGGATTGCACCAGTTTAAGGCTATTTACACAAAAGCCATTGTTCTGAGGGCAAACATTTTTTTCCTATCACGGAACTGGCCATGGAACAGGGTTTTCACAACAAAAATGGGGGATTGGGGGTGTTTCAGGGTTTTTTCAGGGTTTTGCGGGTTCTTTTTAGTTTTAAGAAAAGAAATACTAACATCACCTTCTCCTGCTTGCTATAGGGACTGTACTATCAATTGGTCCTGTCCCCAGCTTGTGGAGCTCTTCTGTCATTTAAAGCCTTGGCAGAGTATTCTGCTGCTTCTTTTCAAAGAGACTGAACAGGCTACCTGCAGATGATCATTTCTCCTTTGATTACAGAAATATATATATAAATATAAATATACATTATATAGATAGATATATATATAAAATATAAATACGCTTATAGATAATTTTCAATGCATTACAAATGCAGCAATATCAGATTTTTGTTTAAGGCATTGAACAATTATTACAGTGAACATGTAACGAATTTTCAAGGTATTCAAAGCAATAGTATTGTAAATATTTCCTTTAATTGCAACTCACATTTATAAGTTTTTGATTTAAAATACATAAATCTTGTAGAAAGATGAAGACTTGAAACCAGAAATAAATATAAAGACTTAAAAATTGTGAATATTGAAGGCAGAAAATCATTTTATACTTAAATATCTGCACTTCACTAGTCCTTTTCCAAAATAAATAAGGTCATGGAAAAAAAATAACACCACATGGCAGCTTGAAACACTCACTAAGAACTTAGCCTTCTTGGACCACCGATACCATTGTTTCCTGAAAGTGAAGATTTTGTATTGGAAATACTTGCATACAACTTTGTTGAATTAAAGACTAAACAAACATATAAATTTTGTGAAATTTGAAAGGCCCTGATAGGACACTGTTAATCTCCAAGGATATCTTCAAGATAAATATGCTTGCCACACTGAATTCTTCCCTTTCTTTTCAGGCTGGTAATAAATCTTGTAAAGTTAGTTCCACTTTCAAAGCATAGGAAAGGGTTTAAAAATATCCCATAAATAAGAAGAATTAAAAATGCTAGTGCCCAATCATATTGATTTCACTTAGAGTTGAGGGCACTCAGCACCTTGCAGGAGGCTCTTGCAGCATCAGACGATCAGGCCCTTATGCAGAAGGAAATCTTTCATTGATTGCTCTTAACTATAAATGGTGTCATTTCAGAAGAAGCAGCACAGAATGTCAAATGTGTGACACTTTTTTAGGCCCACTCTTGCAAACATTTATGCATGGGGAGCATGTACACAGGTGAGACAACTTGATGAGGTCTGCCAGGCACAGGGAGGCAGGAGCCACTCTCCCTTGGCTGGCCTGGGCAGAACCATGCAGCCAACAGACAGATTCTCTCCACTCTCTCATTTTCCACTATGAGCCACTTTGAAGGCATGTGAACTGGGTGCACAGATTTGCTCCCTTACATGTGCTCTCAGAAATGTTTCCTCTCCCTCCCTTTCTAAGTCACTTCATACACTTTATTTCCTTTTAGTGAACTTTCCAATACGCCCAGCACCTGTCCCTTTAATACAGCACGCAGGGTTCTTTCCCTCCATACTGTACATTATCCTCATTAACACATATCACTCAAAAGCACTGTTAATTAAACTGGCAAGATGATTACACACGCCTCCATGTGCCCCCTCAGAGCATCCGCTTGCCAAGATTTTTTCCTCCCTCATCTAAAGTGGGTGGAGAAAGCCCTGAGTAAACCAGAATTTAATATTTAGAAAAAAGATCCCAGTGCATTGTTTTCTTGGAGCAAAATGGCTTACACGTTATCACCACTGTCCCAAATAAATAAATGCAACACTGACACCAGTCTGTAAAACTAACACATGCATATTTGATCTGTTCAGGCTCTGTATATTATGATGTTTCCTTACAAAGCTCCTCTCCAGATAGAAGACTCAATACCCTGGCATTAAAGTCTGGATTAATGAGGACATTATAAAGAGTTGATTAAAACTGGGCAAACCCAACAGGTTAAGAGAGTTGGGGTTTTTAACTTTCTTTTTTGTGGGTTTGGGGTTTTTTTTTTTGTTTTGTTTTGTTTTTGGGTTTTTTTTCTCTCTGTAAAAATCTGAATTATTTCCCAGGTTTTCTATTCCCTTCCACTTGTATGTGACATTTTTGCAAGGAAATTCATTGGCTTCCAGCAAATATTTCCACAGCATTTCAAAAGTTATAACCATTTTTGCCACATTGCCACAAAACTCTTTAGAGAGTTTGCAATTCTGTAATGTGCTTTGGATCAAGCTCTCTTCAAGAATACTATTGGAATGACAGGGCTGGAGGGTACAGTAGTGGAGTGTAAATAAAGGCAGGCAGTGGTGATCCCTGAAGCAAAGATGATGTACTTTTCTAGTACACATACACAGGCCTGATAGCGGTAACATAAGCCATCCGAACATCTCCCTAGCAGAATGCAGTTCTAAGAAGCTGTAAGAAAATACTGTCTTGCAAGGAAGGAGATGAATTTGTAGAAATCCATCTTTGAGACTAAACAAATGTTTACTCCATAGCAGAACATGAGGACCAAGCTCCTGGGAAGTGGGACTGGTATTCAGCTGACTGCTAATACTGTGTTCTCTAGTACAAGAGAAGTCCTTGAATGATGAAGAGAGAAAAATATAGTGTAGATCAACAGGAGTTTTGAGATTGATTTTTCTCCTCCCGTATCAGAAGAGGCCAACATTTTGAAAATTATTGTGAACTGATGAAAAATTAGGGGAAAGAGAAGCATAGGTAAGAAAGCTGGGATTTGCTGAAATTATTTTGCATTGTTTTGTTCCAAACTGTCTCTTGGAAGCTGAAAGGTGATTTCACATGTAAATAAACACTGACAGCTGGGACAGAAAAAAAAAAAAACAAACAAGATTATTTTAAGAAGAAAATTCACAAAAACTACCATGTTCAACAAACATTTCCTAGTTTGACTATTCCACAATTTCCAGTAGAAAAATTCATTAAAATTGTTGATGTGTTGTATGGGACTTTGATATATGATTCAACAATATGAAACCTACCTTGGCAGAAAGGAAAAAAGATACTCCTTATAAAAGTTTTCAGTCAAAAGTCCCCACATACACAATCCAGAGGGGTAACATCCTACACGTTGTTTCAAATGCTAGCATAAATATCTGTGTATCTTGATATAAGGTCAGCAATATTAAATAAGTTGTTATTATTATTTTAAAATGGGAAATGGTTATTAAAATTAACTTTAATGTATAATTCATTCTCAAAAATTAATTATCAATTTAAATTTTTTTAATGAATTCTGATCACTTAATTTTGAAAATGTTGCTAGCACTATTTGCTAGCCCGGTTCCAAGATCTGGAATTCAGCTAAATTTCAGTAATACAGTTTAGGGAAGAGAGGAGAGGAACACTATGTGCCCGCAAAAACATAAATGCACACTCATACCCAGGTATTGAAAGGTCTCATCATACACAAAGAAGATAATCAAAAACCTCTCA
The DNA here is from genome assembly GCA_013397865.1 of Struthidea cinerea. NCBI lineage: Eukaryota > Metazoa > Chordata > Aves > Passeriformes > Corcoracidae > Struthidea > Struthidea cinerea. The sequence goes on from VZTI01004088.1 coordinate 5,428,579, forward strand.
CCCAGATGGATTATAGCTTTGCTCCAGGACAAAATTTATGGCTTGTTTTTTCTACTATTTTAAATTGAGATGCCTGGCTGAAAGGCTCAGTTGTACTGGGCACACCTTCTCAAAGTGACCTTGGTTATTTTTGGAGAGGAGGCAGAGTTTGCCAACCATGTCTTCCAGTACTGTCCTTGAAGTCCCAGTCTGGACATTTGCAGCCTATTTGCAAGCAGCACACATGCACTGCAAGCACTGCTGGACTCAATTCCACCCCCTTTGAAGTCAACAGTAATTTTGACACTGAGTTCAGTAGACACCTATGATGGAAGGTGGCCTGATATTGCAGTTTAGTAAGTGCTGTCACTTGTTACAGAAGCTGGGCTAAAATTTACCACCTGAACTTCCCTCTTTTCCTGTATGATCCCTCCACATCAGTTCTAAAATATTTGAATGCTACATTTATTGCTCTATGGACCATGTTGGATCTGTTGGCAGGGAAGCACATAGATGTCACTAGCACCAGTTTTTATGTCTTACTAGCCGTGATGAAGATAACATTTTCCTTGGTAATTAGGGAAAACAATGTGCTAAAAATTTAAATGTAAAAGTTTTTACTTGTCGTACAGGGCCACAGTCAAGATGCCAGATAGGAAAACCTAAAGCTTAGGTGAACACTGATAGAATTCCCCTGGCAGATAAAAGAAGAGTAGAGAGGAGCTAACGTCTTCATTATAAATCCTCCTTAGGCTTAATGTGTATGTTGTGCAACAACCATCAGCATAAGAACAAGCTGACAGAGGACACCATTGAGAGACCCAAACTCATACATACAAGTGTAGCTCTGTTTTCCGTAACTCTTTTTTATACCCTGTATGCCAAATGTCCCTACAATAATTTTTTGACTCATGCCAAAGAAACCCCTCTGATGATCACCAGTAGGAAAAGGTTATGTTTGTAGTGATTATGTTAGACTAGTGAGTGATCTGGATTGTTGTCAATAAACCACTGCTTCAGAACACATAGCATGAGTAGAAAAAACAGGCTAAATGCCATAGTGATAGTCCACAGGAAGGAATGGAATTAACAGGTCTAATATAAACATGGATCCCACAGAAAGTGATTTATAGTTCCCTAAAGTATGCTGCAGGAGATACAAGTCTTAGCCTGAGCAATAATCCTTCCCTCAAAATCTACTATAAATATGTTTACATGATGACAAAAGCCTCTTAGTATTTCTGAATTACAGCTGGGAAAAAAAATTGGAAAGGAAAATATAATAATCCAACCAAACAGGAATATTCCAATGACTTCCAAGGAAAGCACATTGAAAAGTAGTTTTGGAAACACGACAGAGTGATAGGAAGGGACTTCAGGCATATAGGCCATATCTACCATCTGTTAGATTTTCCAGTTTTACAGGGCTTGAAAAAGGCACTCGCCCACTTGCAGTAATGAGTGAGAAACAGTCTCTGAGGAGTACAGGCAGCATCGGGGTGAACTTCACAAGACTGTGTCTGCTTCCTTGAAATGCTCAGAGGCTACTGCTAAAGAAACAGATCAAGTCTGGGTTGGTGGAAGAGACTTCCCACCACTCTAAGCATGAATATCATGTTACTAGTAGAAAATGACTGTGCAAATTAGCCAACAGATGGAATTTTTTTTCTGAAACATCCAGTCCCAGGAGATGTTAAAGATGGGCCACTAGGACTGCTGGGTCACCAATCTGATTTATTATGGCAGTCACCTTACTTCAAATGATTTGAAGACATGTTAATACACACTCACTGCAACAACTATGTTCAGGTTCTCAGTGAGCCAGCAGCAAACAATTTTTTTCTAGAAACCTTGGGAAGCTGGATCCCTTTAGTCAAAAGGTAATAGGATAGAAGTGTTATCTTTCATTTTTAAACATGTGACAAAGTCCTGCCATGTTGGTCACACACTCTAGACCATATTTTAGTGATAAAATCATATCACTCAAAGACAGAAAAATATATCCATCATTTGCTTCCTCAGCTATTTCTTAGTCAGACACTGGTTGAAGAGTGCCAGACTTGGAACTGTGTGATACCTTCCTTACAATAATAGTATAGACAGAGATGGAGAAAAGCCAAAAGGTTTCTCATGGAACAGGAAACCTACAATATAGAGCACTAATTTTCTTTGAACTTTCCATTAAGGATCAGTTGACGGTCAGTTGGCTGAATTTAAACTATGTGAGCTGTACACTTCAAGTATTTATGATATTTTCAGCCACAGCCAGGCACATGGTTTGAATAGTGAATGTAACTAACCATTGGAAACTGGGAGATGGAGCAGATTTTCCATCACACGAACTTCTTCCATCAGTGTAGTCAATGTTTCCCCTGCCTCCTACTCAGTCAAAAAATAAGGGTTTGATGCAGAATAATCCTTCCAGTGAAATTCTCTGGCTTATATAAGCCCTTTATGGTTATTCTTGTCTAGCAACCCATGCTGTGTCTTACACACTGAACTATTTGCTAGAGGGTAGACTGAGTTTGACCATTCTGTATATGTAGAGGTGCTCAAACCTTTATCTCCTCTCCTCTGGAAAATTATTTGCTAGAAAGCATTAGAATTGAAAAGGGTACTCAGTCACTCCAGAAGGAATAAATGAAAATAAAATGGTGCAAAATGCACAAAAAAAAGGTCTAGTTTTATACAGCACCCCAAATTTTCATAAATCAGAGATTCAGAACAACATCTGTGTTTTGACCTCGGCGAGATTTGAACTTGTCACCGCTGCTGGTTCTTCCAGTGTATATCGTCCCTATTGAAGAGACATGGAAATTTATGCAAAACCACCAGGTGGTCCTGCAGCCAGAAAAATTAGCATTTTCTCTCAGTTTTCAAGTGTTTCATTCCCTGTTCTACTGACTGGCTCTACCATTCTTAAAAGTAACTGGCATGTGATGTCATAATTCTGAATTAATCTCTATGTCCTCTGCAACTTAAATGGCTGAACCACTTTTGGTGCACTGGTTAGGTAGAGTCCCTCTTTACTGAACCTGCCAGCTCTCAATCTTATGCAATTATCTATTATGAAATAGAGGCACCTACAAATATAGATTTTTTTTTTCTTCCATTGTATGCACACAGCCATTTTTACTGTAGAGTGACTAATAACTCTGGATCATTGAAATATTTTTCAGTCAGTATATTCATAACTATAACTAAATTTGTGCATTAAATTACATTGGGTTGTTCCAGAAAGCAGCTAGCAGTTTTCATGACAGACAGAAATAAAAGGCAATGAAATTATGCTGATTTTTAAACATAATTTTCCAGTAGTTTAAGAAGAATAAGTTTTTCATTTTAAAAAGCCAGCAGGATCAGCAGGCAACTAAGTTCTGTTTTAGTTGAAAATCAGTGGGAGGGAATATAAAGCCATATTTTTTTTCCTAAACGGAACTGGAGCAGCAGCAAAGCTAACAAGTTGTAATCAGCCAAGTTTTTTTTTTAACATATCGCAGAAAAGGTACTTTTAAAAAATCCATAGCGCCCTGGTGCAATATAACAAAGCATATTTCCTTCAAGTATTTATTCTTGCAGTAGAAAGCACAAGAAAGAAACATCTCAGGGAAGGTAGGAGAGGGGATTGTTATAGCCACGTATAATTTGGGTTATTCATTTATATTTACAAAACCCTCAATAACAATCTATCTTATCCCTCCCTAAATATAAATTATAAAGAAGCATCCCTCTGATGATAGGTGAATACGCACCAGCCTAATGTCAAGAAAACAAACAAAAGATCCTTCCAGCTCTCAGCTCAGCCTTTCTCAGTAGAGTGGAAATAGTGAAGTGGGTTTTTCAGCTTGATGCAAAGGTTAAGAAATCAGATCAATGGTAAACCAACTGTAAGAGAGAGCTCTGGAGAAATCATTACTAAAGATTGTCCTGCTAACCTCCCTTTCCACAAATGTCTCCATTGACTTTACTGGGCTTTGGAGCACACCCAGAGTGATTTGTTGCCCACTGTTCTGTCAGCTGAAGAGAGAAAATCTCTCAAATAGGCAAATCCTAGGCCACTAGGGCTCTAGGGACTAATGCCAATAAAGTGCACCAGCCAGAAATTTGCTGCCTGCCAGGACACATCCACTGAAAAGGCATGCTTAAGCAGACACCAAAATCCTGCACTGAACTTTTGCTTCCATTTCCAAATGGTCTCTAAGGCTATCTAACTTTGTCTTTTACAGGAATTAAGAGCTATGGTGGCTGGTACAAGCATCAGAAACTGAAAGGGATGTTGGCTCAGAGTAAAGCTTCAGGCATTGCTGCTCACTAGGCTGTAATGCCTTCTTAAAGAACAACACTCAGATATGCTGATGGAAAGGTGAACAACCCTGCCATGACACAAATTAAAACATCTTCTCAAAATATTTCTTGCCCCTACCTATCATAAAGATTTTAAAAATATATATATATGTATGAGAATTACATATGATCACAAATCAAATGGACAGATATTTCTCTAAATGTACATCAGAGTGCAACAAATTATAGGCTGAAGACATTTCCTATGAGCTCTAGGAAGAGGCACAGGAATAAAATTGAGACTTATTTGATAGTTTAACAGTAAAATTAAAGGGCTAAAAATCTCAAATATTTTTGGGATGTTAAGTCACAAGGTTATGAACAGGTTTTTGACGTTCTTGAAAAATTCCTTGAAAAACTTATTCATGTGGTTTACCTTTGGATTTTACTACATACTGCTTAGAGTACTCTTGATGATACAAAAGGTGGAGGATTCCTGAAAGGTGCTTAATTTATATGCAGCAGTATTTCATCCATGGTACCAACACAGTAAATGGTTGACACATCACCCTTCATTCCACCATCAGCACCATCATGCCTTCACTGGACATGTTCTGATCAAGACGAAAATTATACTGTCTCTGACAACATTTTATTGAAAAACTGGTCCATTTGCTTATAAAACCAGCACATGACAAAACAGAGAATCTCACTGACTCAGATTAAGTATTTCTTCTCAAGTCCGTTTTAAATTTAAATTGGTGTCAAACAATGTGACTATCTTTCCCAAATTTGTCTCTAGCAGAAAATTACCTGACTTTCTGGAACACCACTGATAAATTTTAGAATATAATTTCTTTCAAAAGAAAGGCAAGATTATCAAAGATTTCTATTGTTATGTTGTAGTCACAAAGAGGTCAAGAAAAAGACAGATGACCTCCAGATTTGATATTTAATTGACTGCAGCTGTTCTATAGTCTGGGGAATAATTGGCATGTAAAAGAGCATTAAACTATGGGCACTCTGATTCCCTCACCCTGACAATAACATTTCACATCATTAAGGTGGAAGAATGACCTGCATGACTGACCAAACCAAGCCTCAGGTCACTTCAATAATTAAAAAGATAGGTAAGATCAATAACAGCAAACGGTAGCACTTTACAGCACAATGACTGGTTACATGTAGTATAACTGGCAGTAACAACCTCATATTTATTAAGGCTGGGGGAAATTAGAAAGAGGAAGAGAAAAAAACAGTCAAGTGCTATTGTACACATTTGTTTTCTGGCCATCAATATTTAGCTTGTTATGGAATTTCAGTGACTCATTGATTAAATGTGGAGATGTGTAATCAGCACACAGATTTTATTTAAGCATTGATCTTTCAGTCAAAAGCCCCATAGCAACTCTGCTCAAGAATTTCTGACTTGTCAAGGCCAGGCACTGCAACTAATATAGACTGTGCTTCGTTCTACACACATGTAGATGATCAAGCAGGTGTCAAGACACCTCTTCAGGCAAAATGGGGTTCTGTATGCATGCCTCTGAATTTATTTTTTTTTTTAATTTTTGAGCAGGGAATAAAATTTTTAAACCAAAAATTTTTCAGACCATTAAAACCCTGTCCCTCTACTTGTTGTGAACAGTCGTCTCTCCACCTGAAGTATCATGAAGTAACAAGATCATTGGCTCAGTGTTGTATTGATACAAGACTTAACAGAAATCAAGTGATTCTTCATGATTATGCAAAAATGCACACAGCCTAATAGGATGGAGGAAATCTCTCATCGCATACTTGGGCTTAAAAATAAATCCAAATTTAAAATCTCTCTTTGAATATTTTTTAATCTTAAAATTAGGTTTCTTAAAAATAAAAACCAGAAGGACTATTTTGACAATATTTAGAATGTACATGTATTAAAAAAGCAAATGCTGATTTTACATACACCACAGTCGGCTCTCCTAGGCTTACATCCACTGGCTATGTGTAGCATTACATCTACATCGGCTGGCATAGATTCCAATACTGTGACTGCACTGATTTTTACCAGCTGAATCTCTTCTTCCATGTTTGTAGAAGGCACTTTAGTGGGCAGTGCCAGGAAACTGGAGTCAGTGGGAGACACATCAACCTACTTGTCCTGGGGGAAGATTTCTACCTTTTACCCTGTTTTCAGAGCCTGTGTTTAACCTGTTGGAGTTGTCATGACAATAACCTTTTGCCATCAATTTAAACTGGGTTTTAAGTTGCTTGTTGTTCAGCAAAAACATCATTGTAGAAGTGTAAATGATACCCCTCAAACTTTAGCCTTTGTTGGCTGACAGACCTCTTGAAACACAGTACACAGCAAAACTGTATCAAGATTAGAGAGCATAACTGGTGATAACTTTCAGTGTTATTATCTTAATAAACTTTCTGTACTTGATTAGCCTGGATAAAGAAGATATAGATCAGCCATGATAGCTGCAAAACTACAGATAAGCTGGTCATCCTTTCAAGATAAAAATGCCCATCTGTTCCGAGATTGTAATCAAGGACTCTCTGCCGATGTTTAGTCTATTCCTACATGGCCTCTAGCTAATTAAATACTAAGATGAAATCCATTGTTAATGCTTTTTCTTTTCATTTAACTCACTTAATTGTACCCACTCTGTGCTTTTTTAAAGATCACAGCATACTAAAATCCTTATGGAAGGTTATAAAAGCCACTTACACCTAGTTGTCTCATACAGTCGAAGGGTTCAGGAGCAGCAGGGTTTATAATTCACTTCTCTTTGGTGAGAACAAGAAATGTACAGCAAGAAAGTTGCTATAATGAATCCAAATTCGAGTAATTCAGTATTTCAGGGGGATGTAGCTAATGTACGAATTTTCATCTGTTTTGTTCAGGTTTGGGGTTTTTTCCCCCAATACTGCTTTCAATATTCCTATTCTGGGTTCCTTTCTGGTTGACTTTGTGGGGTTTTGTTTTAGAACTTTAGGGGTTGTGGGGTTTGGTTTCTTTATTTGCAAAGTTGAAAAAGACATTAGCAACAAGTTACTCATCCAGGAGTGTGAATGAATAAAATTTAGGACTGAAAAGGATTAGGTGTGGAGGCGATTCTCTGCCAACATTCTCTACTTTGCAGAGATATATTTGAATGGATTATGGAAAAGCAGCAACCTTTTCTCATTAAGGTTTCTGGTTGCACTGCTATGGTATTGCTTCTCCTCAGTTCTTCCCTCATGGAGTTACTTCTGACAATGTCTGGATATATAATTTTTTTCCTGTTAATTTTTAGAATTCAATCAGTCTTCTTGATTATCCAAAGTGAGTTCTCAATTTGCAGCACACAAAACTGTTAGTAGCTTATATGCCTTATCTGATCAACTAGAATCTGTTGTGCTTTGAACTCAGAAATTTTGTAAGGTATATCTTTTTTTATATCAACTGTTATGAAAGTATTTTCTTGCTGTCTCTATTCAATGCTCTATGTTGACCATTTAATAATAGACTTCCCCAGGCCTACTTTTTTAACCTTAAAACATTTGGTCCACAAATCTTTTTCAAGTTCCAATAAACAGATTGAACCCTCATTTTCCACAGGAGGAAACCAGCATCAAATGTTGTATTTTGTATATTACTTATGCTGTTTACTTGAATTACCACTACTACCTGTGCTATGAATTCAGCTCTCTTCCACAGGAATTTATCTATTCCACATGGTGTTCTACCTCCATCTTATGAGATACAAACTGACTTTGTTGTGTGGTGATTTTAACAAAACTGTCCTGAGCTATCGACAGCCCAAGGCATTGCAATGTCCCGGCACTTCCAGCTTCTCTGTGTTGACCAAGAATATCCTTCTTTCAAGACCTATTCCATTAATTTATTTCCTCAATATTACACTAGGAACTTCTGTGTTTGCTGCACTAGATTTATTCCAGCCACTAATGTCATCACAAACAAGTTTCATATCCATTTTAGTGCCCCTCATTACAGTTGTTTATCAGGTCACGCTTTCAAACAGCTGTCTGTAGCATGTATTACAACTTAATAGTACATTCTAGCTGTGCTTTTCTACACTACTTCTCTGTCACTCTTTTTCAGTTTCTGTGGCCCTTCTTTATCTCAGCCCCTGCTATGCCAGGTGTCCTCTCCACATTAGTTCCAGACCTTCTAGGCATACATGTTTCCATGCCCCCATCTTCCTTTGGGAAGGAGGTAAAAGAAAAAAAGAAAAAGAAAAAGAAAAAAAAAGCAATTTCCATGCAAGCCTTTGTACACTATTTTATCTTAGCCCTACAGGCAAGCAGACTTCTAACATAGCTTTAGGAGCTTCTTGTATGCACCTTCTCTCCAGAACTTCTCCCGCTTCCACAGTGGTGAACCCAAGTCTAAGATAAGCATGCTTCCTTTGTTCCTATCCTGATTTCTCCCACTGCATTTTTTTCTTTCATGCCTCTTTTCTTCTTGTATCAATTTTCCTTGTAATTTCAATCCACTGTCTCAAACCCACCAACAAATTTTGCACGTTTCAGATTAATTCATTAGCATCTGTGCAATCATACTAGCAAAAATTCATCTTAAAACATCAGAACTTTCTCTATTATAGAAATCTTAGCATTTCTGAGTTCTAATGCAACATTTTTTATGACGTTATTCACGAGATTTAACTTGGCAGAAAAAAAAGAACAAGGCAATGACCATATATCGTTCTAAGGACTAAGGTTTTATAAGTGTCCAGAAATACACAGGAAATCCAGGCAAAATATAGCATTATTTCAAGTATCAAGAGGTGATGAGAAAATTTTTCTATCAGGTGTGTCCAGTTGCTGCTGAGCAGCTTAGTTTATTTCAAGCAATGGGTGTAAGGTCATATCAGAGCACTGAAGACAAATGGGACCTGCTATTTCTATTCCTCTGTATATTCAGTCACTCCCGTTGCTATTTTCAAACCACTGTAGAAATGTCCCCCAAAAGACTTTTTTTCTGCAAGGATCAAAAGCCATCCCTTCTTTGCTAAGCACACTTGCATACAGCTCTTTTCCATTGCCTGACAAAAGCCATCGCTGGCACCAGAGCCAAGCTTTTGTGAATAATTCTGCTTGCAGATACCCAATGTACAAATTTACACTTCTGCTTTTTATAAACACTGCTTCAGCTACACCATCTGAGCATAAGAAATTAGTTTAATATAAAAGTGGGTGTTGTTCAGTTGGACATAGATTCACAAAATCTTTTCAAGATTAGATTTAACTTCAACTCTACTTTTCTGATGATTTTTGTTAAGGAGGGACATGGAAGGAGGGAAAACAGACTGGAAACAAATTGTTCTCACCCTACAATTAGGATCCACAGGAAAAAATAGGCTGTCCTATGTAACTTAATATTTGCTTCCCACAAATAAATTCAAATGCACTGGAAAGAGGAAGATGACACATCACTTTCATTCATCTTAAGATGTCAAGCCAGCCAACTCCATTCCTGTTGATGAAACTTTTATCTCAGCAACAGCCTTTCTGTCATTCCTTGAATGTCTTACTATGATTTAGTCTTCAATGCAGATTCTTGTTGGGTGATTTTTGTTTGTTTGTGGGCTTTTTTATTTGCAAAGCTACAAACCTACCTTCAGTGTGAGGGTAGCTTCTAGAGAATGCCTTCTTCTTGCATTCTCCTTAACTACCTTTTATTTGTAAACTCATTCTGAGTTCTTTAAAGCACAGATAGGAAGCAGGACTCCAGAAAAGGAGTGTTTGTGCTGATATCATGATTTCTCTCACATAACTTTAATTTTGCAGTTCTAGTGTTCAGTAAGATTTGTTTGTCCAGGCTTCTCTGAAACTGGTGAGAGAGAGGAGAAATTTATCCTACTGTAAGGTGGTATGTGCAGAGCTTGGATAAAAAAAAAACAATTTGGAGCTTACGCAGGCTCATCACTGACATAGGAGAGAGACTAGAAGACATCTAACCTTTCACTGCTAAAGTAATTAATTTTTATCCTTTTAAATTTCAATTTCATAACTCACACAGATATGTCTCTTCTAGAACTTGCTGTAACTACACATTTGTCCTGAAACCTCATTCTGTCCATCCACACACAGTTTCCTAGAAGCTTTTTCTGCAAATAGATTCTAATTAGAAATAATAGGGAAAAGAACAAACAATCTGGCTGCTAGCAGCAGCATCTCTCTCAAAAACCATTTACATATATGAATTAACAGTGCAAATATTTCTTTCAAGACTTGAACACTTACATTATTATTATTATTATTCTTGAAAGAAAGTGCTGCAGGTTAATGCTTTCCATAACCACACATATTTTCATTGATGTGGTGCTTTGTTGCTCTGCCCAGTAATGGGCTGAGCAAGGGGTACTGCAAAACCATGCCAGTCCCTGGAGAGGTCAGTGATTTTCCAAGGCAGAAGCAGGAACACATCACCTAAATGGCCTGATGCTATGAAGGTCCATCTCCTGTCTGGGTCCCGTGGGCTCTGGTGAGGCTCTGATGACATTCCTGTCTACAGCACACAGGACAGGATCATGTGTAGGATATGAAAAGTGAAGGCACCTGAGCACTTGAAGGTTTGCAATGTGGTCATTTTTCAGTTTTAGAAAAGAAGCAGTAAAAGTGCAAACTTGGTTAATGACACTAAAAATCCAGTAATCTCAGATTGGGAGTTATGAGGCTCAGAGATAACTGGAGAGAATAAAAGTGAATTAGGTGTCAGGCCTTGTATTACTGGGAGGGAGCAGGCAGAGGGACGTGGCAACGGATGAGTCTAAGCCAAAAGGGTGTTTTTTGGATACCAGACTGAAGAAGTTAATCAAAGATTTTTTCATATCAGAGTAGCCTTCAGCCCTGACTAGTATTTGTGCTACAGCTGTCAGTGCCCAACTTTAAGATGATTAAGTTCTTTTAAATTACAAATTTAGTCACTCTGCATTTTTTTTTTCTGGTGACAAAAGGTAAAATTCTTCCCTGACCATTACTGCTACTACAATCAGCTTATGTCCTGAAATGTATGATTTGATTATCCTTATTATCTTGACTTTCATAGCTATAAAAATGTTATTAGTGATCATAAAAGTATCTGCCCTTTTTTACTCAAGTCAAATCATTTTACTTGCTTACCTCCTGTGGCAGTGTACTCAGCAGGTCAAATACATATTGCATATCTGAGCTTGTACAAAACTTCATGGCCCACAAATAAGGTTTAAAATTTTACAAATCTCACGAGAGCAAGTCTTACCAGTGATTTTGATAAGTAATTCCTGCTCACTTGAGGATGATAAGGGTAGTGCAAGAATGCTTCATGATGCTATATTTAGTTCTCTGTGAGTTTTGGGTGAATCCTTGAGATTCTGAGGCACTATATTTATTTAAGCTATTGAAGAGTAAGACCAAAAAACTGAGTTATCCTAAAGGAACTTGATATTACTCTTCATTTTCCAAGCCTGTATCTATAAATGCATACCATGCTTGTAGGCAAACATCACTCTTGACGCCCTGTGGGGGTGAGCTTGTTGCCAATTTTAGGAGCTCCCTAAACACAGACAGAACCTAGTTTAGAAAGGAGACATCATTTATTCTGCTCAGAGTGCAAGGTGGAGTTCCTCAAATCAAGAACAACTTGGGGTAAAAAGCTATATCTTTTTTGCAGTGAACATTTTGACATGAACCCGCCTATCTAATACATATTATCCACCTACCTAATGCAGATATACTTGTGTGACACAAAGTTCTTTCATTTATTAAGCAACTTCTATTGTAGAAGTTATCTGATGACATCAGTTCCGTTTACAAAAGGTGAGAAGATTCAGCCTGGGGACTAATACTTCAGCTACAAGATATCAAGCTCACTGACTTGGGGCATTTTTGGGTGTCAGAATAAACACCTCAAATTTAATTTTCACCGTAGCCCCTCCTGACTTTAGAAATTGATGTCAAGAACTGTCTCCCATTTTCTCTTGACTGAGAAAAAGCTAAAATCTGGTGTAGGAACAGCAATGTCAAAACAGGACTGATTCGTGAGAAGGCATCCTTCCGCCGCGTGCCGGGACCCCGGCTGAGGCTGTGCGGGGCTGGCGGGGAAGGGTTAAATGCGGCGACAGAGGAGAATTAATGGTCAGTGTCAGAAACAGCAAACAGCATTTGAGAGGCCAATCCCCCGCCGGGCACAAACTCGACCTCTCGCCGACCCGCGGCCGCCGCGCTGCCCGAAGAGCCGCGGCCGGGTCCGAGGCGGAGCTGCCGGCCCGGGGGCGCCGGGCTGCCGTGGCAGTGACCTCCGGCTGGGATTTATTGACTGGCGTCTCTGCCAGCTCCGCTGGGGCTCGGGTCGCCGGTGAAAGGCGTATTGATTACACATTAGTCTGCGAGCACGGGCTGGCATCACCGGCTCCAGAGGAACGCGGGCCAACTCTCACGCGTTATTAGGTTTGGCATAATTCTAAGAGGACACATAGGATGGTTTTATTTTACCTGGCAGCCATGACATTCACTGATATAAAGGATATAATCACAGAAACTGAGTAAGATATTAATGTGGAAATTTGTACAATAATTCCGGGAGCTCCAGGCTGGAAATATATACACAGCTTTCTAACATGTCACCATTTAATTTAGCATTCAAAACACTCTATCTATGCATATTTTCTCAATTTCTGTCAGCTGAAGCTCTGTGGCAAGGGCTATAAAAAATTCTGGATACAGTGACCAGAAATACCAGAAGGAAGTATGATTCTTTAACTGCTTAGTTAACTTTCCCTTCTATTTATAAAATGGAAGAGCTAGGTTGTGTGTTTTTTTTTTTTTAAACAACACATGGATAAATGTAGTTTAATTACCCTTAATCTGTAATGTTTATTGTAACTCTGTCTTATTTACATATTTCTTTTCAATTGTGAAATCATTAGTTAAAAAAGACTTGTTAAGCATCTGCAAAATTGAATGTGGGTGAATGCTAACAATGACAATCTTCATACTTGCTGAGTTCCCGAAAAATGGGGGTTCAGAAATAAAATATATGATCTCTGTTTCAAATCACAGCTCCCCTGACATCAATTTAGCTCTTAATATTAGCCTGAACTCCTACATGATTTTAGAGAAACACCATTTAGGTGAAAAATCATTTTAAAAATTGCTATCATTATTTGAGAACAGCAATAAACATCACTCACACTGTTTACTTTATCACTCAATTCTCAGCACAGTTTGTCAGTGCTGACCAAGGCAATGAAAACATCTAGTTAAAGAAAGAGAGAGTCAATTTTTGAAGCTTTGTTAATTCAAGTAAACAGTACAGATGCTTGTCCAACTTCTGATCAGGGCTGGATAAACCATAGCTCTTGCTCTGCACCCATTCCTGAGCTTTTGGGGTGCATCATGCTGGAGCAGGGGTACCTGCCTTTGTGGCACCTCACTTAGCAGAGCAGTTCTCCAGCAGGGGAAGGAATAGTGCCCGCAAGGCCTACCAAAAACAAAATATCTGGAAATTTTCTGTGTGATTTGCCCTGCCTTACCCTAAAATAGCTCTGCACATTTCGGAGCTAGTCCCCAAGCTTCCCGGGTGAGGGGGCACAGGGGTGACTCCCAGCTACCTCAGGTATGCAGCTAGTAGGCTCAGATTAGCCTGCCCCTCAACCCCTCAAACCCCCAAGATCCTTACAGAGCATAAACTGAGAAGAAGTACCTTTTCTCTCCTATTTTTCAATTTATAAGATAAACAGAAACTGTTTGAAGGAAGGTAGAAAAAAATGCCAGTTATGTTTAAATAGTCTGATCTGATTTTGCCCTGCCTTGCAGTCACTTACCAGTGATTTAGTGAAAACAGCAAATAAAGGACCAGCTTTCCAGAAAGTTTGAATTATAGCTAATTGTGTTAAGTTAATTTTGGTCTTATTGAGCCCGTAGCACACTTTATTGATTGTAAACAGAGTAAATTTAAAAGCCAAACCATAAAAGCCTCAAGTCTACAGAAGGAAACATGATATGTATGCTTACTAGCAGCGTATCACTCATTCTAATTAAAACAAAAATACTGTGCTAATGGCATGGGGGCCTTAAAAGGTGTTGTTCAGAGATGGTGAGATGTTTGCTTTTGACTGAATAACACAACTGAACCGCATTATCAGCAACTCTTAAGAGAAATCTGGATTTGCTGGAAGGAGCATCCAGTTGTGGCTCATAAGGATCTGAACCATGATAACAAAAGCATGAAGGAAAGATTCCCCATTATGTACTCCTTTGTGTTTCTTCCCAGAACATGAGTTCATATTAACTGCTTTTCAATGAGAAAGCCTATGAGTGACTCAAATTTTCCAACATATTTCAAGACAACAATTCACCCAAAGGTTAATACTTATGCAAACAGCATTTTTGGTTTGTGTGTCAGATAGAACACTTTAACACGAAAAGGAGACAACTCTTCTGATTCTCATTATGACAATAGTTATTGTAGAGTTTAATTTTGGAGGAATGTGTCATTTTCCATGTGAAATCCAAGCAGCACTGGGTTGGTTCATATGGAGTACTCAGAGATGACAACCATAACTGAGGATGAGCTAATCATATTCAGAGTGCATCAGATAAACTGGTCTGCTTCACAGCAGGACAACTCAAGATCTGTTGATAAAATCACATGTTTTATTCTGTGCAAGACTACTAAAATGAAAGTGGGAACCACTTTCCACAATACACACAAAAACTTTCATTCTTCTAAAACAGACACCTAAAGGTATTATCAATCACTTCATGTCAGGGTGTTACACAGCACATAGGTGAAACATGCCTATCAGTTTCAAAAGTAACATCAGTGTCTGAAGGAACTCTTTTTAATTAAAAACAAAACAAAAACTATGGCAAGAAAATGATCTTCTGCAAAGATGAAAACTGGCGATGCATTTTGCACAGCATCCAGAATGCACTAAACTTTTAATTCCTGCATTGCAATAGAGCACCTTGTTTTAGATAAATGGCACAAAAAAATGCCATCTACCAGGAAAAAATTCTGTTACTAAGGCACAAGGCAAGTTCCTTCTCTGAGGTAGAAGACTGTTGTACCACACACAGAGCAACAATTTACCTAGGCCCCTTTTCTTGTTGGTGGAAGAATGGAACACATTTCTTAAAGTTTGGACTGAAGCAAAACATATTGAAATGATGCTGTAATGATCAAGCTAACGGCACCACAGACTTAAATTAAAGTTTCCCCTTATAAAAATAGTAAACACATAGGAAAGGCATAATATAACTGAGCACCTCCCCCAAGCCTCCAAAAAGTAAATGGACTGCAGCAAACACCAACAAACCAAGTTGATGTTTGCCCCTCACTCCTACGGGAGCTCTAAAATGTGAAGAAAATTCATATCCAAACTTCGTCACATGAAACAAAATAATGCTAAAAGTTACTAATGTACACAAAGCATCAGGGAAGCGCTGGCTTTAGAGCTCACATTGCCACACTGAGAAACACACAGTCTAGCCCTGCACAACAGTGCAATATCCTGGGTAGCATCATTTGTTCTCCCAGTCATGGGACAGCCACATGTAAGGCACTCACCTGAACAGTCACCTGAAAAAAAGACTATGTCCACAACTTGAACAATCCTGTCAGGTCAGTCAGAGCTCAACAAAAATGAGAAGTCATGGAGGAAGATTTGTATGTCCAACAACCAAACGCATTGATCTGAAAATTATATCCCCAGTGGAACTCTACAGAGGCAAGCAAAGCGTGACCCAGCTTGACCCAGATGCCTCCAGTTGGCAAGAACATATTTAAACTGAATTAGAGCTGAATTTCGTTCCATATTTTTAAGAAAGCAAAACCAGTGAAGCCCTGTCTATCAACAAAACATGATTCTTCTTCAATGAAATAAGAAAAAAATTTTAAAAAGGAAAAGGAAAAGAAAAAGAAATAAAATTCTGCATGGTAAATAACTGCACAGTGTAATGAAATTTCTATTTGCCAGTTACGAGACTAAAACTTTTTATTAGAGTGCATCTGGCAGCTCTGTATTTAACTCTTTCAGATGGTGACTGCTGTTGACTTCATTTAAAATATAAATGTCAGTATGTAACCTGAAGTCTTGCTGTAAATCAAACCTGCACTGTATAAAAACTGTTATTTGTGTCCTAATGGGTCAAACAGAAGAGGTGCCCTCTCTAAAAGAGCTGGATACCAGATTCCCCTTTCATTGATCGAGGTTTCAACTCTGGGTGCTTGAGTTTATGACAAAAGAGTTCACAACACCGCTGGCAGGAAGTCGATAGTTTGATAGATACCCTTTGCAGCTGGTCCTGTCTCTAGCACTTTAACCACGCTTTCACTCTGACAGTTATTACTGATGCAATAAATTCTTCAGTAAAACAAATAGGCTCTCTCAAAACGTATTAGCCCAGGCACACTATTTTACTTAATATAACAGCAAGTCTTAAACAGGTAACTACCATAGTAAATAGGCCAATATATTTAGAAAGAATCATATGTGTGTGTGTGTGCATTTACAGTAAGTTACCTAAAGTTCCCTTCAGATCAGGTTGCACAGTATTTATTACACCTTCAGGTTATACTTTTAAAATTCACAAAGTAACTGACAGAAGCAGAGGCTTTAAAAATCCATTCTATAAAATGCTGTAAGAATTTTCACACAGTTTTCAAAATTGCCTCGATGAGCTTGCAGCCTAAATCCTTATAGTGACCCTTAGGCCCTTTGGTACTGTTGAAAAACTGTACTCATTGTACTCATCCTTGGCTTTCATTGCAGCTTATCTTCCAGAAATCCCAGTGCTGTTGCCATTTCCTTACAGGATGCTTAATAACAATTGGCAACAGGTTTTGATTGGATCAGGCAGGGAGAGTGACTGTGTCCAGAATTCTTCACTGGGGTCCATGTGCAGCAGCAATTCACTCACTTTCCCTTTTCGTAGGCCATGTGTCTTAGGAGTGTTAGTCCCAAAGGAAATCTCCACAGATTTTGAATTTTGAATTCTCGTCAGCTGTATTTCGTGGCTGCATGAAAACAGTTTCTAGGAAAATCTGCAAACACTTGTCCATTGCTATCAGTAATAATAGGCAATATGAGAAAAGTGTTACTATGTTGTTGATATTCTTCTGTGTTGTGTGGTTCCACTTTTTTTTTCATCTGCATTCATCAAAAATTTTCGTTAGACATGGGGATTAATATTAAAGCTAATTTATTAGCAGCTATACCATTTTTTCTCCACTTACCTCACAGAGGTAAGTGGAGAAAACACTTCTACCTTACTTTCCTCCACACCCCACTTCTCTCCACAGAGAGAAACTGCCTACATACAGGACCCTTCAGCACTCCCCTCTACATCCAGAGACTTTGTGTCACTTAGGGGAGATGTCTTGAGACATCTATCCTTCAAGATTAAATGCATCCCTTCTGAGTGGCAGTTGCCACAATTGAAGTAAGCATTTACTGCTAGTGCTCAGCCATGCAGCTAACTGCTCTGTGGCTGTGGCCTCTCAAGGTGTAGGACATTCATGGGGGAACGCTGGTAATTTTGTTTTACCCTGCAGGCATGCAGTTTCTGGCTACATTGTGAGGAAATATCGTTAAGTCCATGCTGAGATTGCTGTGCCTGCTGCTCAGAGCTCTCATGAAATGAACTAAAAGGATAAGAGCTCTCTTGACCTTTGAAGTCCACTTATTTGGGGTGATGGATCTCCCAGACATTAAAAAAAAAAAAAATCCCAAGCCCATTAGAAAACAAGTGAGGATTGGCTGAATAGAGTGATCAAAATTCCATCTGCTAGAACAAAGAGAAAATCTGTGTTTTAACAAAAGTAGAAGTGGGTTGGCAGTTTAAGTTCATTGTCACAACTTTATCACTAAGGGCTCCTAAGAGTCTCCTATTTCTTCCTATTCTATTTCTGCCACAACAAGAAGTTGTATTGTTTTCATGTCTTTGATCTCCACTCTGTTTTTGTTTTTTTTTTCCAAAACCAACCTGTCTTCCTTATTACCAGCTATCAAATCAGCCAAAACATTGCTTTGTATAAAGTAAGCAGGTGAAATGATGCAGAAAAAATCAGATTCAGTCAAGTTCAGATATAATTTCTGGGACAATCTTTATGATCAGAAATCAAAGCAAAATATTATCAGGGGAAAAAAGGAAAAAAGCTAACAAAATTCTCAGTGTCCAGGGTTTGATCAGGTTGACTAGATAGTATTCTAAAACTGAGGTAAATTTCCCAAATATTGTGTCCCTCTGTCTCAGAGAGAGTTTTTATCTTTCCTCCACACCCCACATCTGCTCAAGGAGAAGCAGGATCCACTTTCCATGCAGTTAATGCTTTATTCACCAAAGCAGAATACCATTAGCCAGTATACCATTTTGCTACACACCAACGATCATGTAAATATGCTGTCTGAGTTACTGAGGTATTTGCCAGTTTAACCACTTCTGCATCTGTGCCCTGACTCAAACCCTGAATTGGTTTGTGGAAGATTTGAAGGAGCTGTGACTGTTAGAAGTTGCACAAGAATACAACTCTACACTGGTCAAACGTCTTGTTGCTCTTAGAGATTCACAACAAGGAACAAAAGTGGTATGGCCCTAAAGGGAAAATAAACAGCAGACCCTTCTTTTAGTGTATTTATCAAACAGATGAAAATAACATCTGACACAGTGGCATGGAAGGGTTTGCAACACTAATCTATTTCATTTTTCTAACAGCAGAGTTTTTAGTTGCTGTATTTAACAACAAGTTCATTTGAATTTAACAAGGTGGAATTCAGCTCTTTCAGTCTTGGCATAGGATAATACGTGTCTGAACAGAACCACAAAATACTTTGCCCCCTTTTATGTTCACGTAAATGACACTGTTGTTTCTGATAGCCCATAACATTTACACTGCCATGTATGCTCCAGACAGAAAAGATAGAAAGCACAATAGGAACTCCTGATAAGATTATAAACAGATTGAGCCAGAGATGACAAAGCAGGAAGGGAACAACCATGCTGGGTCAGAACAAAGTGCTATGAAGCATGGCAGCCCACAAATGGAGTTGACCATTCCAGTAGACACAAGTAGTCTTCAAATCATCAGGGACCTCCTCCCCAACACCCAGCTCTGAATTAATACAGAGGATAACAGAATGACATGGGGCAGAACCTGGCAAAAAAAAGTCTGAGATGCAGAAATTATAGACCCCAACAGACAAGAAGAGATAAATTAAAAAAAAGCTTGATGGCACTGAACAAGCAACTTCCCTTGCAAAACACAAAGTCAGGTTCTACACTAGAGGCTGGGTTTTTTACAGCACCACTGGAACTCAAATCTGTGGCAGAATCAGTGGAAGGCTGAGAAAATCTCCACCATTGGCAATGCAGTATTTATAGAGAATAAGTTCCTGTGCAGCATGTGATGCTATCTTCTGGTGTGAAAAAGGAATCTAGAATAGCATCAAAAACATCTGGTTTATGACAAGAGAAATAATGTTACCAAAAGGAAAGGGTGTCTGAATCATCCCCTAACCTCAACTTAAAAAAAAAAAAACTCTGATCATTACCAAATGGACAAGGAAGATGTAGAGTTGGGTAAACAGGCATCCAAGATACTTCCAGTTAATACTTTCCCAGGCACCAACAGTTTTCATATGGGCACTCCAGAGCTGAATGTGATTTCTACATATTTAGTGATCTTCAAAGGATTTCTCTTTCATTAAGTTGCCCAGTTGCAGAGCCTGGACATGAGCCAGCAACGTGAGCTCACAGCTCAGAAAGCCAATTGTATCCTGGGCTACATCAAAAGAGGAGTGACCAGCAGATTGAGGAGGGGGATTCTGCCCCTCTGCTCTGCTCTGGTGAGACTCCACTGGGAGTGATTCATCCAGCTCTGGGGTCCTCAGCACAGGAAGGCCTTGGATCTCTTGGAGCAAGTTCAGAGGGGACAAGATGATCAGAGGGATGGAGCAACTCTAGTAGAATTGGGATTGTTCAGCCTGGAAAAGAGTAGGCTTCAGGATGTCCTAATTGTGGCCTTCCAGTACCTAAGCGGTACAAGGAAAATGGAGGGACTATTTACCAGAGTGTGTAGTGACAGGACAAGCGGGAATGGCTTCAAATTGAAAGCGAGTAGGTCTAGATCAGATATTAGGAAAAAATTATTCACTGTGTGTTTGATGAGGTGCTTGAACAGGTTGCCCAGAGAAGTCACGGATGCCACATCCCTGGAAGCATTCAAGGACAGGTTGGGTGGGGCTCTGAACAACCTGGTCTAGTGAAAGATTTCCTTGCTCACAGCAGGGGTTTTGGAGCCAGATGATCTTTAAGGTCCCTTCCAAGCCAAGCCATTCTATGATTCTATGCTTCCATGATATTATGTCAGTCCCAGACACATCTCAGCCCCTCTCCAGTGAACCAGTATGCTCTCCCACACTTCTCTCTCTGGGGAAGAAGGTACTACCTAGCACCCTTGATCACACTAGACAGTGTGGGCAACTGGAATTTCAACTGAAGAGATGCAGCAATGAGGCTGTGTGCTTTGCTTCTTCATCAGTAGAAATTGAAGAG
The DNA here is from genome assembly GCA_013397865.1 of Struthidea cinerea. Lineage (NCBI taxonomy): Eukaryota > Metazoa > Chordata > Aves > Passeriformes > Corcoracidae > Struthidea > Struthidea cinerea. The sequence goes on from VZTI01004088.1 coordinate 5,449,375, forward strand.
TAAGTCTGCAGAAACATTTCCACTGTTTAGCTTGTGTATTTAGATGCATGATCTGCCAAGATTAGAGTTTTATTTCTGTATACAGACACAAAGTTCCTTGGAAGGGTGTACTCTGTGTAGGAGAAAGCGTGAGTACTCATGTTTGCAACTAATTGAAGATCTTGCACCTTAGACTTTCAGTCCTTTTGGACCAAGTCCCTCATTTTTTTAATACATGCATTTTGCATGAAACAATAGATTCCTACTGTCTGTGGTAGCTGCTAAGTAATAGTGGTGGAAATTCAATCAAGTCATATGAATGGATACACTCTTCACATAATGGCCATGGTTTCCTTAACTATCCAAAACTAACAGTTCATAACACAGAGCAATACTTGGAATCATCCTTCTTTTCATAATAATTCCTTTGTTTAACGTAGGAACTTTGAAGCTGTTTCTGATGGATTAATTCTTGAGAACTTGATATATAGATTTAGTATTTTTCCTCACTCAATTCTATTTATTCATTCATGCAGAGTCAAGTTGGAAGAAACCAAAAGGGGAGTTACTAAACTTATTGTCCCCTGTCGCTAATATTTCCTCTCATTCTTTTCCTTGTCTTGTCCTGTCCTGCTTGCAGAAGACCAGTGCTCCAATTCATGCACTTGCCCAGTCTTCCCAGCATGAGACAAACTTTGCAGTTCACATCAAACATCAGCATATTGATTTTTCTTCTCTTTCCATGGAGTTTTCTATATTCAGTCACGTTGCTGCAGAAAACCGGACCTTGGCTCTCTCCCCAGCCACACTGGACACATATTTGCTGACATGTCGTTTCAATTAGACGACCCAAGAGCTGCACAGAAACAGGAAACCACTCTCAACCTCAAACCAATCCAGACACCGGAAACCAGGGGTAGACAGAAGTTAGCTGCAGCTTCATTAACAACAGTCAGAGCAGCAAAAAGCAGTACTTGCAGAAGGACAGCAGACCTTGTGGGGAGGTATGCTGTTCTGAAAGTCATTAGTTAAACCCATGAGTTAAATCCTTCCCACTTTGCCGTCTCAGACCCATTTCGACTCACAAAGGTAGCACCAGCCATCAGCAGCTAGGGGTTCATCTTCACTGAAGTCACACACAGTAACAAGTTTATTGCAATGAAAGGTCCTCTTGGCACTGTAGCCAAGCCATTAGGGAGCTCAGTGAGGAAGAAACAGAACAAGCCACTGAGAAATATGCAGCTGTGGCTAGGCAGCTCTCTAGTAAACTGGAATGTCATATACCTAAGTTAGCTCACAAGTAGCAAAACCACTACATTACACTGCCTCCTGGTATGTAGATACACTCCAAGAGATGAACAGGAATACTTGGGAGGAAATCACTGTCATTCTCACATATTCATCTCTAGTGGGTTCTTCAATCCAGAAACTAAATTTGGCATGTAACGTATACAAAGTTTATTTTTCAAAATAGTCAATTTTCAATCTGAGAAACCACCTCACTGAAAATTTTGCCAAAAATCACTACATTGCTAATTCTCTTGTTGAAGCAGTGTTTTTAGGGAGTGTATATATATATACATACATACATGTAAGTAAATTCTGAGTAGTGTTTCTGGTGGACTGCAGATCTGGCAAGATTGTGTTGCAACCTAAAAAGAACAGATGTCAGTGATGATACAAGTAGCAGAGCATCGGAGGCAAGTTTATAAGCATTGCTTTAGAAAAGCAAAAGCTGTATAATGGGAATGATGTCTTCATTATCAACATCCTTCCACCTAACACTCTGTGCACTCACTACAAACTTGTATGATTTATCAATCAGGAGTGGCACAGCACAGGTAGCCCCTTCTCTGGCTTTGGACTTTGGAAGTTTGGTCCTTGATTGCTTTTTTGACTCACAAAGTAATGAATGCTGTTATTTGCTTGCTGATAGGTGCTTTTTAATATATAATATAATTTATAATTTGATTAACATAGTTTAAAATATAGCATATGAATAATAATACACATTATAATTTAGTATAATGCAGCCTTGATACCCAAAGCAGAGGAGGGTGGAGGAATACCCTCTTCTTGACTATAGAGCCATCAGTTCTGTGGTATAGATTGTGCAAGGCACCCCAAAAGCCACACTCAACTCCCAGAAGCCTTCACCATTCTGCAACAATGATTACTCTGTCATTAGCAGCCATGGGGAGCTTTAGCTGCACAGTAGGACCTGGATCCAGGCCTAATTCCATGGTTTGGATCACAATCCAACAGGTATTAGAGATGAGAGGCCATTCACAAGGACCACATTTTTTCTGAGATATGTAGTCAGACTGGCATCTAGTGGGATTTTGAAATGTGCCTAGGAGCCTAACTGGATTTTGGAAACCTCCTTTTAGCACTGATCAACAGTTTTTGGTGGCTAAAATCTTCCAGACTGGCACGTGGTTTTGATTTGTAGTCAATCTTCTGCTAGCAGAGCAATTCAAATCTAAAGTTTCAGTTCTTGTTTCTCTCTCTACTTAATTTGTTCTTTTATTTGGAAAAAAAAAAAAAAAAAGGCTGTTTTGCTCTTGGACAGAGCTAGGAGTGGCAGCTGAGTGTGGTAAACAGGAGACAAATGCATCAGCTAACAGGGTTTTTTTTAGAAACTTCAAGTATCATTTGAGAGAAGATTTGGCACAACATGTTTTTATACAAGTACCACGTGTTGGATAGTTTGGTGTGATTATGTTCTCAGCAGACACAGAGAGTGACAATACATGCTTTACCTCTCATTTCACTGGGAAGATAGCCCTCCAGATGACATGACAGCACTGATGTTGTTGATCATCTGACACCCAAATGATAATTTACAGAGACTTTTATTGAGCTGACCTGTGTCACAGAATGACATTAAAGCCTATTGGTTATCACTGTTTCAAGGAAGAGACTTAGCCTGACATGGGTGTGTCAGGATTATTGAGTTTGGGTAAAAATATTGAGTACTTTCATGACAGTTTGGCTTCACATGCAAATCAGATGGGAAAGAAAAAGCATGGTCATAACTAGAAACAATTAGAAAAGAACATGGATATTTTGTACATATGCAGAGAGCATCCATTTGTAGATGATGTATTTCTTCTAAGCCCTTTATTCAATTAAACATCCTTCAATTGCCAAGAGACAGTCTTCATAAGATTCTTACACTGAGAAATAAAAGCAGTTAAATAGTTTTCTTTTCATTTTATTTTTATTCATAGCAATTTAAGTTGGTTTTGATTAGTAAAAAGTTTGTTCACTGGCTTTTTTTTTTTAAAGTATCAGTTTGTGTTTGCGTCTCTTGATGTGGGATGTTATATTAAACTATTCATTTTTACAGAATGGAAATTAATTATTGTGTATGAAATCCCAAACACATATGGTCACAGTGCTGGTTAGATCTGCCTCCTGCTATGCTTTAGAGATTCAAATTTGGAGGTAGTATGTTATTTTCCATGCCAAGACCACCTATGGTTTTCAAGATATAAGTATCTGAAAATTAGCATTTTCACACTGAGCACTTGTTCCAGCTTTATTATACATTGACGACTACCATCTTGTAACTACATGTACTAGAAGGGATGTTAGCAATCTATAAATGTAATTTAAGTTCCTCTGAAATTCACTGACTGACTGCATTTTCCACATCTACCTTTAGCACCATGTAACATCAATCTCTTCTTTTGAAATCTCTCAGAATGTCTTTTGACTGATAGCAGTGATTGGCATTAATTAATTTCAAGGGTCAGTTGTGAATGATTGGTTTGTCATGGTCGAGGACTGAATTATATACAATCAGGAGAGCGTGCTGAAATGGTCAGTCAGTCAGTGAAAATCAAAGAACATGAGTTCAGATGGAAAAGAATTCACAGCTCTGTTTATGAATGCAGCCAAGCCACTTTACATCTAAAATTAAGGGGTTTTGGTCTTGAATCTACTCTTAAGGAAATAGCCCAATCTCTAACGGCATTTTTTGCAATAAAATGTATAAACAAAAAATTCTATTTCTTTCTGCAAATATCAAGGAAAGTCCTACTAAAAAGATTCAGAAAATCTGTTCTTTATTATATATTTATAAAAGAAAATCAGATTAATTTATGTTATTATATAATAAACTTCTATTTCTTAACTCTTCATTCATGCATCTATATTATATGTTATCAAAAGGAGAAAGATTCCAGGAGAAGCAACAAAAAATAATGATCCCTGATGAGATGGATTTTTTTTTTTTTTACTTTGCATTCTGTTTTGTTTCCCCTGCAGTGTGTAACTAAAGGAAAAGTGGAAAAAAAAAATATTATTAGATGCACAGAATATGCTTGAGGGAACAATATCTTTTTTCCAAAAAAGGGTCTCTCATGATTTTTTGTTAACTTTTACGTCGATAAAGGTTAATCTTGAAAGTATTATAATCAAACACATCAATGAAGGGTCATTGCATGCAGTTTTTATAATAGTCTAGTAAATACTTGAACTCATATGTCAGTACCTAAGGGAACTTATGGAATAGACATATTGGGGAATATCTTAGTAGATAAGTATGTAGAAACCTACTGACTGCTGATGGCCAAAATGGTAACTCAATTTACTCACTTTAACACCTGAATTAGTGGTGGTGCAGATGAACAATTATTCAATGAGAATATAATATGTTTTAACGAAAATTATTTTTTAAATTTATTTCATGTTTTTTATAAGCATTCAATACAGAAAGATGCAACATTTATCAATCATATATAAGCCCTTGATTCACCATTTGAGAATATCCAGCATTTAGTGCAATACATTTTAATACATAGCAATGGACTATACCCAGGATCAAAAATCGGATTAGGTAGATTTTACCTCTCTGCAAGTTTCTCACATTCAAAACTTAAATGATATTTCTAAGAAAAATGAAGGCCAAAACAATGCAAAGAGTCTTGATATTTCCGTGAGTTTGAAGAGTAAATGCTCTGCTCTTCTTTTGTCATAAAGATGGAGGACAGCAGTCCATACACAACAGGATAAAATTTTTATTTTATAGGATGAAACTAAACCTTTGGGCAGACAATAAGATACTGATGGGCTAGATTAGACTTTGGGCTAGACATCTTGAGTATTTGGGGACTTTTAGAGCAGCAGTCCACTGAAGTGGAAAGGTCAGTTTAAGTGATTAGAGATTTAACAGTAAACTAAGGTGTAACAGGTACAGGAAAGACAGACTGTAGCAGTGCAGCAGGAGCATGCAAACCACAGCTACAGACAGCTCTGTTAAATATACTCCTAGTGCTACCCATGCAAAGTCTGCATCTCTAAGGATTCATCAGCAGGACTCTGGAAGGACTATCTGATGCAATGATTTTCATCCAGTGCTATATTCTGTAGTTCATGAGCATCCTAGCTTATGAAAGCTTACAGGAAAGAAGAAAATAAGATCCAACATGCATGTTCTACTCAAAAATGAAGAGGCTACTTTGCACTGGTATGTGTTACCTAATCAAACCTGCAGCTAGACCACAGTTCTGGCCAACCATGCCTGGCAGGAGGCACCACTACTTTTGGCATTGCACTGGGACCATGTGAAGGTCGACGACAGCATGTCACAGGATCCAGGGCTCAGTCTTGCCTTTGCATATTCAAGGAACATTTTGCAGTGGCAGCAAGAGCTGCAGCTCCAGGAACCAGGGAACCTGCCTGTGAAAAACATGCACATGAGAAAACAGCACCACTTCTGCCTTCTCTGCAGTCAACACAACGTAACTTATCAGGTAATTATTCTCCAGAACCATGAATCAAAAGCATCCCAGAGGAATAGATTCTAAATATAAACTAAAAAACTTGTCTCTTTCAAAATTTTCTTTGGCTGCAAAAGGGCTTGGAGCCAAGATTTTATATGAACTTTTTCATGATCATGCAAGGTATGAGGCATCTTGCTGAGGTAAGGTGATTTTTCATGGTCCATTACTACCGCTGAACTCATCAGTACTAGTTCTCCTGATCTTATTCAAGTTTTATGTTAACAGTGTTTTCTTTTCAGTCATTGATGACAGATTCAAGAGAATTCTAATATAAAAACTTACTAATCTTTATTTAAATTGACTTCTTTTGTTTGTTTATTGACAATTCTAGCCATATCATAGCTGAGAAAAATCTGAGTATATGTTCTACATGCAATCTCCGGGCTAAAACTGCATTAGAAGAACACAAAATAGTTGTCTAGTATGTCTTGTTGACTATAACACAGTTCTATGAGTCGGGATCTTTTGAGGATAGTAATGTCACCATTAACTTGCCACAGAAAATAGTCCAGTGAAGTGCAAAGTTGCACATTTCACTCTCAAGAAGCCATAAGAATGGGGCCTGTGACAGCGAGTGGCACCTCAGTGTTCTCGAGAATGTCATGGTACATGTATCTAGCATTGTTTGTAATAAAAAATTGTAAGTATGATAAATGCCAGCTCTTCCCATCTGCTTCTCAAATTGAAACAGATCCAATTTCTTAAAGGTGTTGAGCCAAAGTGGACCTTCTGTATTTGTAAACTAAACTGGATACAAATTGTTTTCTTTCTATTGTTAAAGTTATAAAATATATACTTTTAAATTTATAAACATAGGGACCACTGCCATCATAATAGTGTCAGAACACAGGTGAATTTCATAATACAGGTACATGGTTTTCATTACCAACAAAGCTGGAAGTGGGTATTATTTATTAATCCAATAGCACCTGAAGTTCCAGCCGTGCTAAGTTCTCAAACAGACTAAGATCTGCACAAATATAGTACTTCCAATCTGTGTATGGAAACCTGGTCATTAATAATCCCACACATTTAGAATTTTCAGTAAATAATCAAACTTCTGTTAAAGAATCAAAGATGGACAACAATGCTGACAAATATGGAATGAAGAGAGACTCAGGATTGCAAATTATCATGGACATTAGTGATAAACCAGGTGAAATGAAGTTAAAATAACTAAGCAGTGCTTTTTCCACAGTAAAGTTCATAGAAAAACCAGTCTTCCTTTCAAAAAAGTTGGGATATCATTTACATCAGGCAATTTTGTTCTTGAGACCTCTTATATATATTCCAAAATATTTAAAACTTGTGAGACCCTGCCTGGAACATGGCACCCAGCTCTGGGCTCCTCAACACGATAATGATAAGGACCTGTTACAGTGGGTCCAGAAGAGGGCAATGAGGATAATCAGAGGGATGGAGCACCTCTCCTACTGAGACTGGCTGAGAGAGCTGGGGTTGTTCAGTATGGAGAAGAGAAGGCTTTGGGCAGATCTCATTGTGGCCTTCCAGAACCTTAAGAAGGTTTAAAAAAAGGAGACAGAGAGACTTTTTATACAGACAGAGTGGCAGGATAAAGGGAAATAATTTTGAACTGAAAGAGGGCAGGTTTAGATTAGATATTAGCAAAAAAATTCTTTACTCTGAGGGTGGTGAGGCACTGAAACAAGTGGCCCAGAGAAGTTGTGGATAACCCATATCTGGAAGTGTTCAAGGCCAGGTTGGATGGAGCCTGAACAACCTGATCTAGTTAATGGCATTCCTGCCCATGGCAGGGGTTTTTGAACTAGGTGATCTTTAAAACTCCTTTCAACCCAAATAATTTCATTATTCTATGATTCTACTAAGCAGTATGAGAAACCATGGTGATGGACACATTAAAAATACCTGAGACAGGGAGAGAGAAAAAGGCTGTAGAAAAATAGAAAAGTAACAAGGTCACATGGCATCAATCCACAGGTGATGTGTTTTGGGTGACAGGTGGTGCCTGGAAGCATGCAATATATTGTAAGGCATTTTTTTTCAGGAAAGTTGGTGTATTTCCAAACATTGGTGAAAAGCAGAAACACTGGGAGTGGGTCAACCTCCCACAGTTCACATCTCATCCATTGAGAGTAGGATTAAATGTGATTGCCATAAATACTCATCTTGTCTATTACCATGTAAACTGATGGCAATATATATAAACAAAAGTAACTGTGTGTCAGTCATCTAATCAGGTGTCGCAACTTTATTAATTTAGTATGTACACAAGGACAGAAGTTTACCAAGGAGAGTGCCATTTCGGATAGGGTAGGTGTATCTCTGGTCTTTTTTTTTTTTCTTTTCTCAAGAGAAAATCACCCTGCTTTAGAGACTCGCAATACCAGTGAGGCAGTTTAATAAAACAGCAAGCTCCGCAGGAAGAATGATCAGGCATCAGGTAGTGATCAAACTAATGATCAGGCGATGGAGGTAAGTGGAGAACTATCAGTATACAGCTGACACAAGACTTGCAAAGAGCTTACCCATCCACTTTCACCCTATTTATTTAAAAAAAACTCTAACAGAGACATTGCAGACCAGTGCTACCATAACAGTAAATTTAGGGGGTGACAGCCCATGTGAAAAGTGAAATAACCTACAATTTCCTCTGTTAGTATTTTTTCAGCCAAACAGAGGGCAGAGTGTGCAGACAGTTTCTAATTCCAATAGCAGCAGGTTATGGCTACCAATCAGGCAGGAAAAGACAAGGGTTGAGAGTCTACCTGCATTTACCCAGACAGTCAGACTCCCAGGACAGGGGGATATGAACTAGTAACAGAAGTTATTTCCCTGGAGCTTTTTCCTTCACTGTATTCTTACAGTGATTGTGATGTCTTGAATAGTCTGTTAATTATCAAGTTCACAAAAATTAGGTTTTCTCCTCATATACAGCGTACTGCTGTCAGACCTTTAATACAGTTTTACTATGAATTTTAAATTTTGACTGCCTATATTAGCAGATACCAACAATAACTAAGCTGCATGGGTGCATCCTACATCTCTACAATGCCAATATAACTCAGGAAAGGTTTCATGGTTACAATCCATCAGTGCTACTGCTGGGACTCAAAATAGTAATTTGGATGTTAAATTGTGTTGAATTTGCTTGTTGAAAGTTGGTGCTCTTGACTGAAATAGATATCAATCTCTGGGTATTGCACCAAGAATGGATCATTGTTCTAGCTCTGTTGGTTCCCCGTTGTCTCAAAAACATCAACATTTTAAAGTTCTGTAAGGAGACAGAAAAATTGAAGAAGCAACACAAGATTTTAATGGATCATTTTAAGCCTTTAATGAGAATAAGGGTACATCTTGGACACAGGTCATAAAACTGGCTCAAGGCTGACAACAATGCATAATGGCTGTGCAAAGGAATCCCCATTATCAACCTAATAGTCAGGAAAAGATAGATTAGGATGGCACACTATTCACATGTGGCCTCTTGGGGATCATTGCTTAAATTAATTCATAACACTCAATGCTGTAAAAAGATGATTTGTTGAGGCTTGAGGATGATTTCTTTCCCAGATATTTCAATGGTTTTAGCATGGCTGATGACATGTTTCCTCCTTAGGTTGTGTGCCAAGAAAAAAAAGACAGAAATACATTAAATAGCATAAAAGCACAGTTAAACAAACTGTGCATCTTAAACTGTATTCATCAGGGTTCATATACTGCAGGGCGAAAATACATGTTGCTTTAAAACTTTGATAGACACAAGGAGAAATGCTGAATACAGGTATTCCCTACAAGGTCCACTGAACTTAAAAGAATCAGAGTCAGAAAATTCCACTGTGACATCATGGCTGGAGCAAGTCTTCATTAATCCCAATGGCTGTCAATAATCATGTGAAAATTCTTGGGGCAGTTTGTCCCATTTAAAACATCAAAGTTTTATGTGGACACCTGTTGACATGGGCACCATAGAAGGGGATCATCCTATGATGTTAAGTTACAGACTCCACTGGAAAAAATTAACCATGTATTAAAAAAATAAATCTTCCTGTCTATTCTGGGGTGGTATCTGCCAAAAGAGCACCAAAAGACAGCCCACCATATCTAACTCTCTGAGGACTTTTCATGAAAGGATAATGAAAATATAAAGACATCAACTTTGCGCCACCTTTCATGAAGCAAGATGATATAGCAGGACAACAAATTGCTTCCCACATATTCATGTGGATTAACAAAGAAAAAAAAATAATAGTAATAATAATAATGTTGGTTTGTATTCATTCTAGCATGAAAAGGCTAATAATTACCTGGCCCAGAGTTGGAACAGAGAATTAAAATAATTAGCTGAAATCAGGCTTATGCAATCATGCTGCTTATTTACCATCTACTTCCCCTCCTCATAACAACTGGTGAGTCTACTCACCAGTTTCTTTGTCCATATCACCCACTTTGAGCCTTCAGTGATGAAATTTTTCCCATTCTGACATACTTGTTGCATCCCAGTTCAGTTTAGGAGTCACCAAATTAATTAGATTTCATAACTGCTTCGGAAATCAGCACCTGAACAGTGGAGAAAGGCCACATCAATTCTCCACAGAGAAAATTCCTCCTGTAGTTTGGCACTAGGTCAAAAACAGATCAGTAGCAAACCAAAGAAGTGGGATAGGGATCTTATGAGATCTAAAGATACTGCTGCAGGAGGTATTATAGGAGGTCCAAAAGGAATCTGAAGTTTTTGCAATGAGTAAAGCAGATGACATAGCATATACATCTGTGAGAAACCAGAAAGCATTTCTGGTTTAAATACTATGAGTGGTCCTTTATGTACCTATGCAAGGATGTGGAGAGACCTCCAAAACTTTTGTTCCATGTATACAATAACATGAAAGCCATATGGCTTGTCACTTGGCTGAACTGGGATGCATTCTGCAGAGGGCCCGAATTTGCTGTGGGGTATGAGATGCTCTGAGTCAAAGTCAACTAATGTCAGTGGGGCCCTGTCTGCTGCCTTCAGCAGACTTTGGATCAGGCTCATTGCATACTGATAAAGATCAAGAAGAAGGGGGCCTTGAATTCTCATTCTGATTTATGCTGAGTAATTGAATACAAATATAAAGAAATATAAATAACTTCAGAAAGGTCACTTGGCTAGTCAGCCTAGGAAATAAATTTAGAAGTCTTAGGTAAATGTTTAAACTACCATTCTGAAAGCATCAGACAACTGTTTTATCATTCTGGGTCTTTTTAAGAATTACAGGCATCATTCAAAATCTACACTATTTTGCATTCCTAATGTAATAAACAATAGATAGGGCTTTTCAGCTCTTTTCTTATGGCCTCATCCTTCTATTGATCTCAGCTCAAAGTCCTCACTTCAGTGAAGTCGCACATATATAAGGACAGACAGACAGCCTTAATGAGTTCCTGTATCAGCTTTGTCTATGATATATGCAAGTTTATATATAGATCTGGAAATAGTATCTGACAGCTGTGTGCTGCTGCACAAGAGTGGATGGAGACAACACTCAACTTATCAGTGTGACCCCCTCACTACCCTTTGGCAGTAACTTATGAACCCATCTGTTAAGTACTCCAAGAAATGGGGTGCCAACGTCTGGATTCCATTTTCAGAGGGAAGAAAGAGGAAGATAAATACATGCTCATTTCCTTTCTAGTTTGACTCAGCTATTTGCCTTCCAAGAGTCACAAGATTTTCTCCTGCACAGTTCATTCAGTGCACACTTGCGTATCTTTGAAGATGACCTGTTCTCCAGATATTATATCCAAATCCTACATATTTACCATGGAAAATTAAGTCAATTTTGTACTTCCTGACCTAAAAAGCTTTGGGGGATACCATTCTTAGGGTCCTGAATGGTTTCAATACCACAGGTTATATGTGAAGACATTCAAAGACAGGAATATCTGTACTTGCACCACGTATGTCATGGCACTGAAGCCATCACATTAGCTGCAAAAGCATCAAAACTTTCTTCCAGGACATGTTAAGGAGTAGAGCCAGAAGCATGATAACAGCCTAGGGTCCTGCTGAGGTAACTTAGCTTACTGAAAAAGTTGTACTGAGATTGCAGAATATCTAGTCTAAATATTGATTAAGTCACTTATACCGATAACACACCATAGAGAAGCTGTAGTCAAGTCACCAAATTCACAGTTGAAAGCAACACTGTAAGACAGCAGCGATATTAAACCAGAATAACCCAAATTTTCCAGTTTCTATTCCAGTGTTCCAACTACTAGGCAGTCACTCACATCCTTGAGTTTACAATATTACATTCTCTATGCTGCTTACTACAGTGAATCCCAAGCATCTATCCCCTATTACCAGGAGAACTATAGTTTGCTGATCCATTCCCTCAACAGGAAAATATGTTTGAAGTGCAAGTCCCCAGTCTTCCCCACAAATTTAATTTTCATCATATGACATTCCCATTAAGGAAATGGCACTTTCAAGGTTAAAGATAAGAACATGATTGTTTACAAGGTTTTCTTTTGACTTTGTAACTAATATATACCTACAAAGTTTAAAGCCAGGCAATCATTCCTTCTATTTCACCTACATGGAGGCTGTGTTCCTACATGTTTAACTGTATCTGTTCCCTGATTGATACAACATATTAAGCTGTTAATTAATACAAAAACTTCAGTCATTTTATACTCTTGAAAAATATAAAAGGAAGGTATGTAGGTTTCCCACTTCATCAAAGCAGTTTCACTTTAAACTATGTTCTTGGGCACCTGGCAATTGCCTGGGAGGAATTGTGTAGGCCTGTCTTTCAAGACAGGAATCTGTTGTTCAGATTTTGGGATTCACATTGTGCGCTGTAGAAAGGAGCATTGTTTTGCTTAACTGCATTTTCTATGCTATGTACGGGGAGGTCACAGAACATCCAAGACCGGTTGGAAAGGGAAGAGGGAGGGAGAGATGAGAGAAATGGCACAGGAACCTGGTGTCTTATTTGCACTGTGCTTTAAGAAATAATGTTTTTCTCTAAGGAAAAGGTGAAAGTATCAAGAGCTGCAAAGAAAGGAGAAACAGTGTTGGGGCCGTATGAATGCAGTAGGGAGGACAGAGCTGGTGTTTGGGGCTGGTCAGGAAATGGAAGGAATCCAGGATTCCTTCCCAAGGAAGGGAAGTATTCCTCCTAAGATGAGTCAGGACCCAGCCTTTACTGCTGCTTTATATTCTTTAGTTAAAATGGATAGGGAGACACAGAAAGAAATCTACAGTTTAAAGAGGCCTTCAGTTCACTTAACTCACTGGCATATTTGAAGGAAAAGAAAAGGTTGCAGAATCATTCTATACCAATGCATTCCCTTTTAATTTTCTGTGATGGATGTAAAAACAACATTATGCCAGCTGTGAAGAAAGTAACTGCCACAATACACTGGACTGCTACGTTTCATCCTAGCTACAAACCCAAATAACCCAACTGCACAAGTCTTTTAAAGCCACTATTTCGTATTTGTGGAAGGGAAGGTAGAAAAAAAATTACCCAGATGCCTCAGGGAATACAGCCCCTTCTGCTTTGTCTTATAGAAATAACGTTGTTAACATAACTGATAATTCATACATGATACCACTAGGAAAAGTGAACGTTTACCTCCTTAAAAGGCCGGTGATACAGGCTGTGTTGGGTCAAGTTCAGCACCCCCGTAAGTACATTTACACATGATGAGCTTGATCATTTCCCTCTATCTCTCAAGTGGGAAAATAAAGAAAAAGTAAGTGGCAGAGAGCACTGGAAGGAAAGTTGCAGCCAAACTAGGACAAAAGCACAAGTAATTGCTCCCCTTTCTCTCTTTACAGTGAGGTTTTTTTTGATCATTCCTGATTTGTTAGAGCAGTATTAAAGGTTTTATTCCATAACCCTGGCTCAAACAAGCAGACCTTTTGCAAGGAGAAATACTCCATGAGTGGGATTTTAAAAAAGGACCCAGGTGGAAGCCTGGTGGTAGAAATTGGTCTAGTACCTCTGAAGGTAGGTTTTTGTACTATTTTCCTTGTTACTGAAAGCCACCCAAGAAATTAAGATATTATTAATTGTAACCCACATCAGTGTTGTAGGTTAGAAGCTCTGCATCATATCCTCTTCACTTTAAACTCAATAGATTGAAAGCACTACACCTTGATCCTTATTTACAGTGGAAAACCATCATTTTCCATAACATGCAACCAAAAGCTTCTGCTTTCAACCAAAAACTTCTGCTTTGCTGTTTGGAGCCATACTTCAGCACGGCTGGGACAGGGAACTTCAGGAACACTTGTACAGAGTGTACATTTCAGTAACACCACCCTGTGTCTGTAAATGAAGGGTCCTCATTTTCTCCTGCGAGATGTGCAGGCATGCCTCACTAACAATTACTGAGGGTCGCAGGCAAACAATTTCTACACCTACTGTACATAATAATTGTCATGAGAAATTATCTTCACCGTCTTCTAAGCTTCCGTTTGCAAACAATGATCTATATGATAATAATATCTCTATAGCTTACAATGCATACACATTAGCCTAGTGTATACACATCACAAGTTTCCATAGAGAAGTCCACATTGATCATCAAAACTTTATTCCATACTTCATAGCTGGGAATAAAATGCTTGGCATGTTTTTATCAACAAAATACTCATTTCCAGTGGTGCCTCTGGCTGTGCATTACTCTTGACTAAATGGACATGCTACAAACCTACATTCCAGCATATGGCTTTCTTGCATGCTTTGGAAAGAGAAATTAAGCAGCCATAAGCATTAATAGTCTCTATTGTGCTAAATGAAGAAGATTTTGTAGTATTATATCTCATAATATGGTTGCTTCAAGAGATGCCTCTTTAAAAAACAATATATTTACATTGAAAATTAAGTATTATTTCCTCCCCATAACTCATAATCCTTTAATATGGCAGACATGCACCTGATCATGCTGTTTCCCATACAGCAAAGCATGTGTGTGTGCTGTTAAGTGGTAATACATCTCATATATGTGATACCTGCTCTGCCAAGTTGCCTCTCTTTTTCTATGCATGCTGCAAGAATATTTTTAATGAGATATTTGCCATCAATAATATTTTCATACATGCATGCTATTCATAAGAGGAAAATAAATCATTTTACTTTGGATTAAGCTCAGTTTTAAATAACAAACCGCATTATTAAACCACCCCCTTCCTGAGGCAGAGGCACATGCCCGTGTACATACACGTAGGTACACACACCCTCAGAGAGCAGAGCACTGCATTCTCCTCTGAGTATCATGTGTCCCCTGTAGCCCTTTAATGCTTAAGGCTAAAATGCTAAAACACTAAAAACAGGTGTACCTTGACCCTCTGAAGATCTGATAAGATCTGACTGGATCAAAGGCCAAGGTCACTTGAGTCATGAGATTGGCTGAGTGATATTATTTTTGTCATGGTTCCAAACTGTTGAGAGGTAGGACTCTGATTCTGGCACATGAGAATCAAATGATATGATAGTCTAGTTATTAAATATGACAGATAGAAAAAGCTGTATGTTGCACAGCTACTCTGTGATTAGTAGCCTATATTTTACAATGTCACTGCCCTGAATGCTGTAATACTTCCAAGACTCTTTCAAGAACTAAGCTTTTGAATTTAAAAAGAAACAATAAAAGAAGATAGAGATGAAATCTGGTAACAGCTCTGTAAGATTTCACAGCTTATTTTCCCAAACAGTTTTCTATTTCAATAATTCAACTGCAAAACTTGTTCTCTACCCCCGTTTTTTCCTTAGGACCATCTTTAAATCTTCTATTTTATTTTATTTTAATCAGACAGATGAATAAACTTCTATGGAACATTAGAGGAATGCAAAACAAGAAAATTTAGCTCTATCTTCTCATTTTCATGTTATATTTGCTAATAGATGCAGCATTTTAAATCCAGGTCTATTCCCCTACAGGTAACCTATCTTAAGAATTAGGGAGGAACCCCAGCAACAATAAAAATGCCCATCTCACCCATGTATCTCAAACACTATCTTTTTAAGGTAATCAAAAGTAGAGTAGTTTGATGTTTAGCATGGCATATCTATAACTTACACATCCTATCAGTTCATTCATCTGTAAACTAGATATACTTTTCTCTCGCACCCTGATGCTTTGCAAATGTTTTTAAAGGGCTTTGAGATCCACTGATGAAAGACATTTTAATAGCATGCAGTATCACTGACATGGGCGTCTTGAGTGCCTACTTGCATTTTGAAAATGCAGCCCTTTGTCTTTAGAAGGCGGCCTAAAACCCTAATTAAATCGGAAGATTTTTGTGGGCTGAGGGATTGTGCAGTATTAGATAAGTTAGCAACAAACCCATCAAGTAGTCCAGGGGGAAAAAATAAAATGCAATCAGGTAATCTTACAATCAGCAGATAAAAGCTAAATAGAAACATATTACATAGCCTGTAACTATAATAGGCTAACACTGCATTATTTTCAAGACATAACTACTGCACGCAATCAGGAAGAGAGCAAAGAACCATGAAATGCTCAGCGAAAATGGGATGGGAAGGGAGAACTTGCATTCAAAACTTGGGATTTTCTGTTGTTTCTTCTCAAAAAATGGATTACTGCTTGATATAGGCAATAAAAATGATGATATTAAGGCATGTCTGAACAGGCAACAGTTGCTACTGTGCTTCAGACCGGAGCTGAAAGGAATGACTGTCTCTGTTTTGAGTAGAAGTGGGCCCCCAGTCTCTAAGAATGTGTGCATGATGTATAATAGATACCTGTCTGATATAATTAATTATATTTTTCCTAAATTTAACATTGCCTGAAGGGTAAAATCATTTTGCTTGGTGAAATCCCTCATGCCACACAAAGTCTGTGCACAAGTCAGATTTAATTGCTGTGATAAAACCACAAGAAAGACCAGGTTTGCATTAAATCTATAACCACATCTAGTGAAGAATAGCTTTAATCACCTTTGAAATGTTGACCACAAGATAATTAAAGGGAAAGTGTTCTCATTAGTAATTATCCAGGAATATCAAATCTCAGTTTATCTTGAAGTCCAATTTAAAATGACTTGGCATGGTTTAAATTTTTTCCTCTATTTCTGAGGTTATGAATCTCCTAGAACTTCTTCTACAAGGGTGGGAAAAAAAACTCAAGTTTGCCCTGTGGAATTCCACAATCCACTGTCATGCTTCCTTTCCTGGGTCTGTGCTAGTCAGAGTACCAGGTAACAGCAGTCACTTCTCATTGATACCTTTGCCATTTTCACATTCAGGACAAACTGAAAACTGAAGTTTTTCATTCTTACTAAAGACAGCATTACTTGTGTTGCTAGGAGATGATGTATCTCCTTGCTTCCATCACTGAAGCCTCTTTGGTGTAGTTTCTCTGCTCCTGGTAACAAATACTTGATCTCTTGCACATGTGCTTCCAGTGGAAAAGAGAAGCAGAGTTTCACTTGAATCTGAGCAATAGCTTGTTTCAATTTGCACGTGTAAATCAGCCTTGAATCTGAGTTTTTCAAACAGCCCACAAGACCGCCACAATTCTCCAGAATCAAAGCTCCGACTCCAGGCTTTGACAAGAGTCACCTGTGTTATGAAATGACCCTAATCAAAGAACAGCACAGAGAGCAAATTCTTCTGCTTCTCACATTGTTTCCTCTGTCTGACCTGTTTAACAAATCTAACACACCACATCTCATTAGGCTCAGCCTTTACTTCCCTGTAAAGAAAATGAATTTAGAAGGCTATATTTAAGAACATCAGATCGTGTTAACAGCACAACATGGTGTGTGTAGTAGGGTAAACGATTCTTTTAAAGGAACTTATTTCCCTCTGCATACTTTCTCTGTTTTCCTCCTCCTCTCCTCTTTACACACCTTAGCAAATATGCCAGGAGGGGGGATTCTGGTCTGAACTGCTGCCTATGAAATTTCAGACAGCTTGATTTTTTTGGCTTGGCAAAGTTTGGTAAGGGTCGCTTTCAATATTAGGCTTATAATGAAAGGATTGTTGTAACCTTATCTATGTTATGTGGAAGAGATCGACATCTCTCAAACATTAAAAAAAAAAAAAAGAAGAAAGCAGAAGGCTTCTTTTCTTTCTTTAAATGTAATTTAGTTTTCCTTTCCCCCTTTCCCAAGTTTCATTGTGGGTTCACTGAGCTACTCTCCCCTTCGGGCAGAAATGGAAACCAGAGGAGTTGCATTCCTTCAGTCTCTTTCTGACAGCAAATGTGGCTGCATCAAACTTAGCAGCTAAAGCCTTGCCCTGCACTCTATAGTGCAGCTGTGCAGAACTTGGCTGTTTCAGATCACAGTGCTTTTAAAAAGACTTTCGCGAAGATTTCACTTGGCTTGCTGCTGCTGAATTGCACTTTGAGACAGGCAAACACCACAAAAATCAGGGGAAAAAAAAGGTATCAAAACACTCAGTGAAAAACCTTGCATTTCATCTGGTCCTGTGTTGAAATTGCACAGTGCTATGAAGTTTGCATGATACAGAGGAATAAAAGAATTTTTTGAACCTTGGCCCAGGTTTGCTTTGAAATTTTCACAAACCATAGCAAAACTTTCGACTGATGTAGAGTGAGATTCAAGTTTCTAATGAAACCAGGCCATTTTGCATGGATTCAGGTTTCATAATGCAGGTCTCTTACAGCTGTACTCTCAAAGGAACATATTCCTATCTCAAGATGGGATTTACATACTGTATGTAACTCCCCACATGTCCCGGCAAGATTATTACTTTCTTATATAGCCGTAAATCCTAGAGCTTTATGTTATGTCAAGGGAATGGATAATCCGCTCACTAAGGGCCAAATCCTACCCCTTGAACAGGCATGTCAAGGCCCAAGAGGTAAAAGAAACCCTATTCTTTGAGGGATAGATTAGCAAGGCACGCCCTCCACAGCAGCACAGAAGATGCTCAGTTCACACTGGTGCCAGGGTCCCTGAGTAAGAACGCGGTCAGCCCCAATAGCCACACACAGAGCAGCACAGCAACCAGCAGCCCTGCACCGAACAGATCAGGCGCTAGTTAGGTCATGCCAATCAGGTCCTGACACACATTATTCTTTTCCCTAGAAGCATCCCTGCAACTTAAATTCAGAGAATATTGGCCAATTAACATGGGTAATGTCAAACTGTAGAGAGGATAAACAGAAAGCAGCAGGTTCTGGATTCAAGTGTTACTCTCTTGCACTAAGGGGAGATGGGGTTTTTGAGTGAAAGCAGAATAAAAATTTACAACTGTGCATTATATTTTATTTTAAGGAAACCAGAGTGTTTTTTTCAGAACCTGAGTACTCTTCATCGCAACTTTTCTAACAGCAACTGACAGCCTGAAGAACCCAATTCTCTCTGTACATATGCAGTTCTCTGTACACATACCACCAGCACTCCCTAGTATCTGCCTGTTTTATTTCCATAATTTAGGATTCCTCCTGCCCTGCCCACTCTCGGGTGCCCTGAAGCACATGTTTGTGCATGGCATGATGTATTGATACACCAACAAAAAGAGGGACTAGAGAATTTATGCATTTCCTACGGAGTATCACTCTGGGAAGTGAAATCAGCCAGGAAAAATTCCCTGTTCCAAAGGCCAGGAACAAACAAGACTGTCCCTTCTCAGCAGCAGCCATCACATAATGATAGCTGGTTTGTGTCCTGCCTAAGCACTGCCCATGTCAGGCAAGCACCAGAGAGCAGGACATCATCTTGCTCAGAGCTGATGTGTAACACTGGACCCAGCTTCCTTCCTTTCCCCTTCTCCCTGCCAAGCCAGGGCCCTCCCAACACACCGCTTTATGCTGTGCAGGAGTGGTGTGTATAGGAAGCAATTAACTCCTCACAGCTGGTCTGATTCCTACAGGACGGAGAGACAACTGTAGTCCCTTTTCTAGCCATCCTAAGGATTAACTCCTTTTTCCCCAGTGTCTCAAGGGGGTGTGCACACTCTCAGGAGTTAGACTACAGCTCTGAACACATTTGACAGCTGACTTTCAGCAGCAGATCCACATCTGAAGGGCTATCTCTCTTTAAACAAAACACATTATCAGTAATAGATTAAAAACAAAGTTCTGTGTTTAGACTCATTATTGTAGACCTGCTGCAAGCAAATGTAATCATGTCCTGTAGAGATTAACCAAAAGCATAGGAAAGAAAGTCCACATTGTAAAATCTTATTTCTTTCATGCAAGTGATTAATATGTAATTGGATGATAATACTGCAAATAATAATAATAATACATGGCACTTATACAGCACCTGCCATCTGAGGATCTCAGCACTTCTCAAACAGCTACAAAATCTCACACATGCTAACAACATGGCTTATGATCTTTCCTGCCTAACCTTTCAAAACTTTACATGCCATATGAGTGTGTTAAAACCAGGAAATGAATATGCCTGTGACTTCACAGAATTGGACATGGACTTAGGTCTAAATCTGGTGCAAATATGTGACCGCCCTAAGTTAATCTGACCCCAGTATGGCTACAGTTAGGATATTATTGGAGTGAGGTAGATATGTGTGCATACATGTTTAATTGCTGAGTTTTCATTCATTTAGGGAGTGTCTTGGTTCAAGGAAAGGGGAAAAACTTGGTTCAAGGAAAGCAAAAAAACTTGCACTGCTAGAAGTCATATTTACCTGATGCTGCCTGAGACACACACACACAGAGACAAAAAAGAGTTTGGCCAGGTTAGACAGAAGATTCATTAATGTGCCCTTGATGCAGTCTCTACCACAGGTGCTCACATAAAGCCCAGCCAGATGTAAAATCTAGATCAGAAGTTAAATTTCCTCCTGCAGGTATGTTGGCAAAGGCACTTGGTGCACAGCCCCGCACATGTACACCTGATTGGTGACTGTGAGGAGTTGTAGGTGAATGATGAAGCTATATAAAACAAAGATTAACAGATTCAACCCATGTGCTTGGCAGATATATTGAAGTGTGCAGATTGTCATTATGTGCAGGGTTTGGAAAATGCAACAGTAATTCCTGTCAAGAGGAATCAAGAATTAAATGGGCCAGACCCTAGTGCCCAGCTTCTCATATGGCTTTAAGAACATGCAGTGTCTTAAAAGGGACAGTGGTGGCTTATGGATATGGCACCAGCTTGGGAACCTGAGGTTTTGGGATCTATCTGCAGTATGGCCAGCGATCACCTCTGTCACCTCAGTTAAATAGGTTCTCTCCATATCTCTGCTTTCTTTTCACTTCAGAGTAAACAATCATTATAAAAAAAAAAGAAGTATTTCTAAGGTGCCATTTAGTTCCATTAAGAAGCAGTTTCTCATGTTCTAGTGATCTGTGTAATACAAGGAGACCTAGGTATGTGAGGAAAACAACTCTCTGTTAATCTCATTCTTGGCAAAGCCGGTATTATTGATTGGGTATCAGACCAGATGAGGCCTCAAAAAGCTACTATAATTTTAATATACCTTAATTTCAATAATATGATGTACTATTGAGCACAGCAACCCATTAATTGAAGGTTTTTGTTTACAGATATACGTATCTATCTCAATAAAAAATTATTTTAAGAATAAGAGAGAATAAATTCACATCCTTCCTTCCTTCCTTCCTTTCTTCCTTCCTTCCTTCCTTCCTTCCTTCCTTCCTTCCTTCCTTCCTCCCTCCCCTCCTTCCTTCCTTCCTCCNGTCCCCTCCCGTCCCCTCCCCTCCCCTCCCTTCCATCTCAGTAGTCTTCTAGAGACATTTAATCCTCTTCACATTAAACTCTTGACTAAAAATTCCAAATAAAGCACCTACTTCTAAAAGTCACACTATCCAATCAGGGACCAGAAATACACCAGGTAAATAGTCACACACAAGGAATAACTTAAAGTAAATAATCATAGTGTTCAAATTGCAGATAATTCAGAGGGTACAGTTTGCTCACAAAAATAATTCAGCAGACAATTACAAATAATGATCTAATTTGGGAAAATCGCAATCAGCTGGTTCACATTACATTTACAGAAGAGCTGAATTTGCTGGATGAAATATTTGTTATGAAGAGTTCAACCAGCTCCACTATTTACTTCACAGAGTAGCTAAATCCAAAGAGCACACAGTGGAAACCACTGCAGAAGGGAAATATTTACATATTATCTATGTTAGAAGTGTGCAATGAAAGTTGGAGAGAATACACAGCTAAAAAGGCATGCTAATCACCCTGGAAATCATAATGCAAAATCAGCATGCAATAGATGCTAAATGGCAAGCAAATAAATGCAGACACATGACGAAACTAGGCCAGAAAATTCCAGATCAGTATCTTACTTCCTCACTGATAGTATTTATTTCATGGGTAGGGGAATGGAATGATGTTGTTACTATTGTTGTAGGGCACAGACCAAAACTTCAGACTCATTTGGCTTACACACACACAAGGTTCCTAATTTCTATCCCATAGAGACTGACTGATGTTACCAGGTTCATACTAGAACCTGATGGAGTGCAAGGTGTTTGAGATGGCTATGCAAAAATCTGTGGACTGCCTTAAAATTTTGAGCCCAATTTAGCAAAACTGAAATATAATTACGTTTCCCAGTAAATACATTTTGCTTTGGTTCTTCCAGAAGACCAGGCAAGAAATGGAGCAGGACACATAGACACTGCTAGGAAGTCAGATTCAGCCCTCTGTTCTGGGTGAATCTCTCCATTGTTACATTTTGGGATCTTTCTTTGCAGGAGCTTGTCCTGTCTCATCTCTTAGCTTAGGGCTGTCAAAGTACACCTTCCAGATCAGAATATTCACTTCTGACCTAGCTTGGGCCAAGTTTTAGACCAGAGGATATTTATTAGACAACTTTACAGTTTTAAACAAACTTACATTGTTCCACAGCTTTAAGTAGGGAATTTCTCATGAACAATATCATGTTTCATTTTCACAATCTCTATT
Source organism: Struthidea cinerea (assembly GCA_013397865.1). NCBI lineage: Eukaryota > Metazoa > Chordata > Aves > Passeriformes > Corcoracidae > Struthidea > Struthidea cinerea. Next base: position 5,472,031 of record VZTI01004088.1, read on the forward strand.
ATAGACTTTATTTATAATGCCTTGTGGAAAAATATTCTTAAAGCAACATTGAAGAAAGGAGCTTAAAATGAACATATGTTGAAGTTAATAAATTATAGCATTTCTTGTTCTTCTTTCCCCTTATTTTGCTTCCCATGTTTTGGGACCAATCCCAGTCAGACCAGGTCCAAACAAAACTGAGTAAAGATTTGGGAGGCAGTTTGGGATCAATCCCATTTTAGCAGTACTGTTCTTACCACACCAGGATGCTATGTAGTTTCATCTTTTTCTCTTTTTGAATGTTGGCCATCGTTTCAGCCTGCCTGCTCTGCTGCACGGAATTTGATATGCAAGTCACAGAAGTGTCCCAGATTTGGTTTTGACCAAAAAAAGTGAGTTTTCTAAGGACCCGTAGCCACAGCATTGATATTTCCTACACCATATGGTACAGGAATACTCAGTGGGAGTTGAGGCAGTAGAAAAATCCTGGGTGAGGCTGCATAAAGCTACAAACACCATTTGAAAACTGAATTGTCTCACCACTCTGACCAGAGAGTCTCCACAAACCACTAATAAATGTACTCCAGACCACAGCTGGGGAAAGACTGAGATAGACAAATCATTTAAAAACCAGAACATGCTGTTCATTCAGAGAGCTTTCCTTAAAGGGGAATGAAAATGAGGCACAGTGTCTGACAAAGCATTTCCTTTAGACAATACAATACTTACTTTTAATTTATAATCCAGTTTACTTGGCAAAAATTACTTTTCCTCCTCATTTCACTGCTATGTACTTTCTTGCCTCTACAGGGAGCCAGCTGGTCACCACTTTCTGCCCTAGAGGTAGCTGCTTTTCACTGGTGCTTTATATTGTTGTGAAGTGCTTAGGGATTTACAAGATGGAAGACACTATAAATGTGAGAAATTGTGGAGCTTGTTAAAGTTATTACGAAATTTCCACTTTGTATTAGTCAGATCTTTTCACAGCCACTTTACCACTGAAGTCATCAAAATGTCATCCATCCTTTCAACTAGGAAAGACGGCTTGCCAGACTCATTTAAATGGCATTATCCATCCTAAAATTCTGGTCAATTTGGACAACTGATGCCTGCACCCAGTACATCCCCATTTTTGCTCATGCTCTGCAAATTTCAAACAATACAGAATTTGAACTCTCCCTGAAAGCAATGTTTGTTAAAACCAGTCAAATATAACTACTCCTTCATTAAAAAAAAAAAAATAAAATGAATAAATAAACCCTGAAAACAAAGAAACTTAAAAAAACCACCCCAGGTTGTTCAGACAAATCCATATCTTAATTACCCTTTACTTCTCTCTTGATCCTGCATGTGTCAAATCATGAATGAAAAAATTTGCTTTACAGCTCAGGACATCATAGACAAAAACAATCATTACAGCATATGCACGTACACAAAATCTTCATCAGCTTAAGTTAGTCCAAATGGTCCAGTGAGGAAACAAAGAATTAACTAATTCATTGTGTGAACAGCCTGCTGGTCATTAGCAGCTCTACAGAAAGAGACATCAGCTTAACTAAAACATTATTGTTGAATTAAAAAAAAAAAAAAGCCACAATTATGACATTCAATTATTCTATTAAGTGAAATTAACTATTCTTCTTGTTCTTTCAAAAGAGCAAGATAAAGCACAGGATCCAAATAATTAGGTCAGCAGCAATGAATTCTGCAGAAAAGCTGTCTAGACTTCTATTTTCGTTTTCAAATTTGAGTGGTTGGGTATTGTGTGTTTGTGTGCCTTTGCTGCTTTGAATTCTCAGGGTGGTCACGTTAATAAGTTTGCCCCAGCAGGTAGAGTGAAGCCTGGATCAAGGTGTGGCATTCCGGCTTTGATGTCGGCTGTCACACTCAGCTGCCTCTCGATCTCTTTGGCTGCCATCAAGTCTGTTGTTGTGGGAGACCAGGTAAAGCAGGGCTGTTCTGCTGGGTGGCACAACTCAAAGGAGGGTCAGTTCAGGTATGCTGTGAGGGGTTATGGTCCTCAGCAGCTGAATATACAAGGAGAGCATAGCTTGTAACAAACGTTTTTAAAAAAAGGCATTGATTCTCACTGGGCTTTCAGCAGAGGCCACAGAATGTTACAGCAACAGCAGTTACTGAGGTCTGTTTGTAAAAGGTCCTGCAAAGGGAAACTATACAGTGGAATGGCAATGGTGGACCAAGATAAACAGGGAGTTGGCAGGTATTTAGAGAATCAGGAGCACAGTTCACAAAAAACTTGTAGAAGAAAGGTGTGTGAGGGGGCAGAGAGTTGAATAAGGCTTTCTTCAACTGTGAATTTGCTGGACATTCCAGAAACAGAACACTTTAAAAACAATATTTTCCCACGTTTTCTGTTCCTACAAACACTAGTTACTAATAGCAACTGTCTGCAAAGCAAGATGCAAAACTGAATAAGCAGTTTAAAAGACAGAATGCAATACTAGCTTTTCCTTGAGCACAGGGAGGTCTGTTTCAAAGGGAAGCTCAGTAGGTGCAGTCTATTATTTATTAGTGTGACTAATGCGAGGAACTCCCATGGTTCACACAAGGAAGTTCTTCCCCGCTTATCTCAACATTCTGTAGGATAAAACCTTTCATGCATGTTGTCCTCAAATGTCAAAAATGTTTTCATCTGAAAAAGAGGGTGGAAACCAAGTAGACTCATCCCAGAAGCTGAATCATCACACAGTATTTCTGAGTTGCTGCTATGATGTAAACTGTGACTGCTCTCAGCAGTCACACTGAACACTGAAAATTTTAAAAATTAAACATTTTAACACAAATGTGAAAGCTTCTGTTTACCAAAGACTCCATCTCCTGCTCTTATTTTCTAGTCTTTACCCAGGCTGGCAAACTGATGGAAATTTTGAAGTGACTACTGAATGAGTATGGGACTTCTGAATTTGGTCCTTTAAAGAAAGTAACAGTGTGAAACTGAAAAACAGCCAGCAGCCTCAAGTTTTTCTAAAACTAAATACCAGAGCAATGCTTTTGCATTTCTTCTATTCTGTAAAAGTTGCCACCTTGAGACAAACATACAGCTAAGGTCAAAAGCAGCCTTGCAAGGCTGCCTGAAACAAGCAAGCACATTCATCCAATGCCAGTAACTTCTGAGGATTTGTGGAAGAGTATGAGCTGCCACATACAATCCAAACTGGAACTCATCTTGCTGCATGGCTTTTTTGGCAGCATAGTGAACACTACTAGTGGTCACAATAAAGCCTATAATTTTGAAAACAAGGCTGAAAACACCTCAAACAACAGTCAATTTATTAATAACTTCTGAGGTTAAATATGATAAACCGAGAAACTGGTCTGCTGCCCAACCCCAAAGTCCTGCAGAAGGAGGCTCCCTCATTTCACAATTGCTTCATGCTCCTTATCATGGGATCTACAGTTTTGCATTCTCCTGCTCCATGGTCCATGCAGCTTGGATGGTCAATTACTCATTGTATATTTAGTAATTTCATTTTCGCTTTTCTACAAACCCAGGTGGTTACTTGGGACTGGAGTAGTGGGAAATCACTCAGCATGAGAGGGGCTCTGCTATACAACATCAGATGGTGCAGCCCTGCCAATAAACAAGTTTCCAGATTTAGAGAGGCACAAAACAGGAGATTTTTCATCAGTTCCTCAACAAAATGCAACTAAGTTTTCTGTAGGCAAAAAAAAAAAGTGTGTCACCAGGACAGTTTTTAAACACATTTTCAACAGAAAATTAACATTTCAAAGGTGTAGACAATGCATATCTAACATTTAGAACAGAGAATAATATACACCATTGACTTAGGAACTGCCTATCCACCAGCAATGGCTCATAGGAAATGATCCCATGATTCAGTGTGAGATGAGAAGATGTTAACAGAGCGTCATGTATTAGTGCAACACCACTTTAGTCATTTGTTATTTGATGCATATTTGGAGTAAACTGCCAAGAGGTCTTCAGCAAGCTTCAGCCACAAGATATATGGAGTTATTACTGTGGTCAGTTCAGTTCCTGAAATCTATAAGTAATCTTATTTTTACTTTCTCTTTTTTTTTTTTCCCCCTTGTGGACTGTAAGTGTTCATTATTTTATCAATGTTAACAATGGAATAGATGAGTAAAACTTCCAGAGGCATCTAAATTACTTAAGGACAATAAATCCCATTGGCTTTGGATTCTAAGTCAATTAGATGCATTTGAAAATTTTACCTTTTATCTGCATGCTTCATTAGTCAGATTTATTAACCAATCATTTAGGAAGGAAAAGGCCAGAGCAAAAGGATCCCCAAAGTGTAAAATTTACAACACTGCTATCTATCCTCACCAATTGCCCAAGTTTAATTCTCTAATTTAATTCATTAATTAAAGAATATGCTAATTGACTGAAAAACCCAGGCAGAGGTTTTTCTCTGAGCTCTTTCCCGTTGAGAAAAATGGATCCCAGTTCCTAACAAAATACACATATCAAGCATAAGGCCATTGAAATTCTTTTGAGATCTGAGCTGATGTTTAGCACAGGAGTAGCTATCCCTATTGAATATACTATTTCACCTGAACTTTCCCAAGAAATGGGATTTTCATAGTTTGAATTTCTCATCAGTTCTCTGGCCCACTGCATTCCGTTGTGAGCAAGTTTACGCCAAATAGTCCATCCTGAGTTATTTTCCACTCATTTAATTTCACTCATTTTACTTGATCTCTATGCCCTAGCACTGCCTAAAATAATTCCTCAACGCTTTTGCCAAGACTGAGCCAAATGGACGAAAAGCCTCAAGGACTAAGAAAAGTATCTCTGCAGAGCCGAGTGTTTGTGCTTCACTGTAATTCCTTTTTTCCATACTGCTGACATCTCTGCAGGTAGCTTTTTTGCCTCTGGGCAATAGGGTCATAGGTTCATAGTACAGCAAAGGGGGAAGGCTGGAGAACTTCCTTTCCTCTTGGCCCAACACAGCTATGCACTGTATTTCTCTACTGTTCCCATCTGCTACATAAACATTTAATAGCCCACAACTGTGCTGAAAAGCTGATAAATTCTGACACATTGGCCCATTTTTTCACTTAAGACTGGAGTATGAAATAGTATATGGCCTTCTCAGTGAGAGAATATGCATTCATGTTCCATGCCTATTTTTAAAATGAATATAAAATATTTCAGATTCAGAGACAAATATCTTACAGAAACTATTGACCTCACACTCATGATAAAAAAGAAATCAAAACTCCCCAAAACAGCGTTGGGATTATTTGCCTGTGAATATTTCTGTCTATTTACAGTAGATCAGAATTAGTAAGAGAGATAGAATGGCGGCTTTATATCATCAATTTAACATTAATTACCTAAATCTCTTTGAGGACATGTAACAAAAAGCCCCCGACATTTGTGTCACAAAGATTATTGTAACATATTGCCAAGTCATAGCATTGCTGCACTGGTTGATAGAATTCAAATTCAAATCCAGGCTAAAGATGCTACAGCTGTCACCCTTGCCCAGAAAAGCCCTCTTAGGTTCAAAAGTTAGCCGTCCTCCTGCCTGCCTCCACCAAATCAGCTCCTGATCCCTGGAGATTACTAATCCCGACTTCTCTGCACATAGTTGACAGGAAGAATAAAGCTATTGTGCCTTCCTAATAATTCAGGCTAATCACATATTTATAAAAGAAAATTAGGAAGAAGTGATTAACTCCTTCCCGCTCCGCCATTGATAGTATAGAGTTTATAAAGAGGCAGATGGAATAGCTTTAAAATGTGTTTAAATTTTAACACACAGTTATAAAATAATAAATGTTTAAATAACTACGTTTTGGTTTAGCCTAGTTGTCCAATATTGTACCACTGTCACCAAGGAAACATGGAAAGGGGAGGTGACAGAGGCTTGTGTTTTGAATGCATGCAGTCAACCTGAAAGTGCAGCTATAATGCATGGCAGGTCCAGTTCAGGTGTCCACCCTTCTGAAGGAAAAATCGTGTAGCAAACAATTGAAACAGAAAATTCATGTATGATAGGATTCATGTAGGATATTACTTGAATCCCTGCAAGTTTGGAAGGATTCCCATCCTTATTTTTTGTGTGTTTTAAAATGCTATGAATTCTATAGTGATTCTGCACCCAGTGCAATACAAAACAAAAAAATGGCTACTACTCTTCAGTGTTTGCAGTCCCTGTGAGTTCAGTATTAACAGAGTACAGCTAGACCTAAAAATGACAAACCAGAAAAGCCTCAAAAAACCCAGAATCCAGTGAGTTTCCATGGGCTTAGACAGGAGCTGTTCCCTTATCCCTGTGTTCCTGGTATTTCCTACATCTCCCACAGAGGTACTGATTCACTCATGATTTTCTCAGGTTCCCATTCAAGGAGAGGCTGGGCAGTGCTCAGTGACAACCTTGTGTAACAAAGTCACAGGCACACAGCACCTCTCAAGAAAAAATCAGTATACTAGCAATTGTGGCCCATGGAATGAAAGGTCCTCTAGCAAGGAAGCAGGAAATGACATATTTAAAGAGAGCAATATGCTAGAAGAAAATTAATTACTGAAACCACCCTCATATTGTCCTGTCCTTAACAGCAAGCAATTTAAAACAGTGTCTTCTCTGCGGTAACACCTTTAAAAATAAAGTGATATGCATATTTTTGTTTTTGTTGAAAATCTTTACTTTTATCAGGCACCACACACCATGAATATTGTCAAAAACTAGTAACTTTTAGATTCTTCCCTATATTCTGACAATCTGTTCATCCAGGAAAGAAATGATGAAAATTTTACTAATTCTTTGAATATTAACCTTTAATCTTAGTCAAAAATCGAATGAAAAGACAATATTTCTATGGAAATCCCAGTATGTTCCAGGCACTTCCATCCCTTTGACCCAACTCCATCTTTATTTCAGCATCGTCATTGAAACTGTTATTTAGGATAGGGGAAAGCAGGAAAGAGAGACAGCCAAAAAGGACAAAGAGCCCAATCACCTTCAGAACTTCTGCTCATAGCAATGGAGAGCTGAGATTGTGGATGCAAACATAGAGCCCTATTGGCAAGGGTAGGACGTTTGTACGGAATGAAGGAACTGCAGATTCAAATACTTACATTTTGAAATGTCTCCATTTCACACTGCATTAGCAGAAATGTATTGATATATTTTAAAATGTACTGAAATTTCTGATTTTCAGTCTAATTTCAGAATAAGATTTGCAGCATTATATTTCGTCCTACCTGTTTTATCATCGGCCAGAGTTACAGCACTTCTCCAGTAGTGTTTAAGAGAGAAACACAAGGCTCTGAGACTCCACATCTGAAACAGGATATGTTTTATCTGGGACAACCTGTGTATTTCTAATGAATGCTAAAATCAGTGAAAAAAAAAAAAAAAAAAAACAGATAGAGCTCTAATGCACTTTAGCCAGCAGAAATAAATCTCATTTGTTTATCCTGAGCAGTAAGTGGGTTAAAAAAATAGTTCAGCACCGTTTACCACTCATTCTGACACCATCTGAAGAATGGATTGCTTCTTTCATTTTTGTCCTTTTTCAGTCACCTCAGAAGGCTGAATTCATGTGTGAATGTTTTCTTCCTTGTCCTTCTCTCTCCTCTTTCCTTCTCTCTCCTCTTTTCATATGACCATGCAGAATTCTTGTCATCCATCTATTGAGTTGTTTGGTCATAGACATTAATGGCTTTAAACTGAAAGAGAGTAGGTTTAGATTAGATATTAGAAAGATATTCTTTACTCAGAGGGTAACAACACAGGTTGCCCAGAGAAGCTGTGGATGCCCCATCCCTGGAACTGTTCAATGCCAGGCTGAATGGGGCTCTGAGAAGCCTGGTCTAGTGAAAAGTGTTCCTGCCTGTGGCCAAGGGGTTAAAACTAGATAACCTTGAAGGTCTGTTCCAACCCAAACCATTCTATGATTCTATAATTCCCAAAGGAAATAAAAGACATTCCAAAATAAAATATGAAAACTAGAAGCTTACAATGACCTCTTAGTATGAATGAGCAGGAAAAGAAAATGAATGTTGAGGAAAAAATATCTTGTTTACAAACATTTATCTTCAATTATTAAGTATTTATGGAGGAAAATAGCCGTAGATACATGATTGGCAAATTGGCTTATGTTTAAATAATGTGTCTAAAGTTTGACTGAGCATGGAAGTTCATCTTTAAATAAACAAATGGTACCATAATGTTACAGTCATGAAATATAAACAAGCCACAGTCATGGTATCTGCCTGCCACACTAAAGTTGTGCAGAAGCATTCGAGTTTTCTTAAGCTCTTCCAGTGAACTGTGAAGAAGTTTGTATCAAGGAAAGTCACTGAAGTATGCTACACTCACAGCTTTTCCTTTCATTGCATCTCAGTACCCAAGTCTGTTGGTGAACTGAGGTTGCTGGGAATGGAAATAAAGGAGCATTTCCTAATGTTACCTGAAAACCAGGTAAATTTATCTCTCCAAACACTTCAGCTTTTCAGCACTCATTGTGGAATCACACACAACATGCCTCAGATGCAATACCCTCTTTGAGGTTCAGGAGACAGTGGCAGACACAGGCAGGTGAGCAGGGAGTTTTGTTTGGCTGATTTGCTGGGTTCGTCTCTGTTGCTGAGCCCGTTATTACAGTGTGAACTGCTGGCAGCTGTCCATCTGTCTGGTCCCCACCCCTCATGGTAGCGCATTTGCACTGCCAAGCATCTCATCCCTATTTCGCTGTTATGAGGACTGATAGTCACAAGAAGATGTTCTATTTGCTTTTTGGCGAAGTCAGGATAGAAAGGTGGTGCATGCAAATCTGAAGAGATTTGGACTTGATAACTGCTTTGAGAAAAATATTCCAGAATAAATGAATTAATGTCTGTTAGCCCACAATCAGATTTGTCCTGTGACCAAAACATTGATAGGGAAAGCTGCAGTCATTCTTCAAAGGAAAAATATTACTTGCACTCCCAGAAATGTAGGACTTGGGAAAGAAATCAATTTTGCTTCCTCACATGTCCCCCTCTTCTAAACCTTGCTCTTGTAGCAGATGGGTTTAGCCTTTCTGAGAGGCACAGCTGCAGGTGGTTGCACAGAGAGGAGCTGCCTCAGGGCCACTGTAGGCCACGGAGAGCTCATTGGAGTTAGAGTGTGACCCTGAACCCAGTATTTAAACCAGACATAAAGCAGAGTCCAGAGTACTCTTGCCAGTCTTACTGAACAGTAGATTTGTGTTCTCAATAGGCTGAAGCAAGCTCCCCAAACATAATTTTATACATAATTTTAAAAATATCTGTAAGAAGCAGTTTCTTTCTCAGTTCTCTCTTTCTTTTTTTTTTTTTTTT